>CAHIKZ030001846.1:667500-677500 GCA_903632075.3 Acanthosepion pharaonis
TCCCTTTATTTAATTTTACATATATATATATATATATATATATATATAGAGAGAGAGAGAGAGAGAGATACATAGAACATTGTATCAGAAAGTTCCTGAACTTCATGGACTGAGATTGTATTGATCATTGAGAATCAGTCCATAGCTAATGTTCATTGGTCCCCAGCATAATGAGTCAGTCTGCCAATAGATTTCCTGCTGTTTATTTTGTGTTCAATCATCATGTGAGATGTTTAAAGTTCTGTAGGGAGTGCTATATGATCTTGATATTGACTGACAAATTCAAGCACCATGCTGGCATCAAACCTGCTCCCAAAAAAAAGACAGCTCCTTTACAGGATTGTGCCAAACGCACATTTAAATCAAATGCATTCATTTCAAGTCTGATCAAGTACCAGGTCAAGAAGTCGACCCCCAGGTCAGCCAATCACCCACAGGATGACAGGAAATGGGAAAAAATATTTGTGAATTGATCCATGAAGATCATTCAATGCATAAAGAATCAGGGCACAGGAAGGATTATCAGGGATTAAGAATTCAAGCAAGAATTACTGACAAAATCAGGTTATCATGTTATACTATTAAGTTAAGGAAGAGCAGAGACTGTATTTATATAGTAACATCATGGATGGTATTAAAATTATCACCAATAATATTACTTAAGTATAGTTAAGTTTGGTTGTTTTTGTTTAGCAGCATATCAACACCTCTATGGGTTATTTAATGCAAAAATCGAAATATTTTTACACAATTTTATTTTTTGGAGATAATAGAGGTTTTAGTGTTACAAGTTACACTGTGCCATATGTTTAAAAGGTGTTAGTTAGATCCAGTGACAGAACCCAAAGAGTGTGAGTTCAATACCTGGTTAAGGCAGTGGAGAACTTTCAGATGGAAATTAACATTAGATAACTGATAACTGACATCCATTAAAACATGGCACGTAGAACTAGAATAGTCTACCCCAGTGAGCGAAATAAAGGGTTCAGTTTGACATTCCAACCACCTGAAGGAGGCCAGAGTGTACAACGGCCAAAACGTAATATATATAGCGACAAAGATGAGGACAATAGTCCAAATAATGTAAATAATTTTATTTTTTGTCGATAATAGTGGTTTTAGTGTTACAAGTTTTACTAATTAGCCCATATATGGGGGGAGAAGAGGTAGATTCATACCTTTCCCATTGGTATTTGTACGTGTGAATATAACAAATTCAACTGGAATTGGCTCTCTGATTAACAATTCAATCATCCGTTAAACCACCTGCACAGGCTCAACATTGCTTAACTTTGTTGATTGTACAGGAACTGTTATTTCATCTTGATGTGGCCTGTAGTTGAGATAAGAGGGACCGAGGAAGACAGCACATAACCTAACGAGCTTGTGTAAATGGATGGCAGAACAGGGTTTAGGTAAGATTGCAAAAAGATAAAATTTACTAAGAGCTACAAAAGACAGGAAATTATGGAGAGCCATAATCGCATACATCCTGAGGAAAAATGGCATATAATAAAGAAGTCTTTGTTATGATAGTGCTTGATATAAAGAGATAGAGCATTACTAATCTATATAATAAAAGCAATATCAGTGTGTCACTGTGTCACACTTTTCAACTTTACTCCTAGAGGCTGTAGCCCAAAATATCATACCATTTTAGAATTAGGCTGGCACCATGAGCAAATTAAAAACATTTCGAGCCAGATCCAGATCCACAATCTTGAAATTTTGGATTCCTAAGTTTTCATTACTGTGATTGTTTTCGGCATTTTTTTTATGTGATTTTTTTGTGTCAATTTTTTTTGTATGATAACAAATTTTGTAACTTGAGAATAAACAAAATTAATTGCGAAATCCAGCAAAAGTCACCTACAAAATAAAAATAATTGTTTGTACAGAAAGTAAGGACCTACATACTTCAAACTGTCTTTAAATTAAAATGGTGACAGAAGAATTATCATTGAACTTTTAAAAGGTAAACTTATGTATTAATGCAATATTTAAATGCAGTGATCAATTTTTGAGTTCTTCTGTAGTTTATTGTTGCCTATTGCATCTACTCCTCCCTACCTATTGTGAAGAAGTCCCAATCAAGAGCTCTCCAATTACTGACTGATACGGTGGCTTTTAAGCTAGTAATGAATAAAGGGACATGGCATATAGAAGAAGAAGAAGAATTTATGTGTGGATACATGGCTGAATGGTAGAATGTTAAGCCATGAGATTTGAGGTTTTGAATCTCATGATAGTTGATTTGTCAAGGAGTTGACTCCTTGATAATAATATCCTGGGCTAACAATTCCAACATGGAGCATCATTGGGAATTACTTTCAAATGAGCATGAGTTGACCCAAGCTTTGTGATTGAAATTGGGTTGATGAAACTGTTGAAAAGCCATCGAGAGTTGCACTGATAGGCAGACAGGAATGTGGAAAATAGCAATAGGGAGGTTCAGATCTCAAAATCATAAGTCTGGACTCATAGAGTCATAAATAAATCTTGCAAGTTCAGTGTCAGAAAATGCCAGAGTCATAAATAAATCTTGCAAGTTCGGTGTCAGAAAATGCCAGAGTCATAAATAAATCTTGCAAGTTCGGTGTCAGAAAATGCCAGAGTCATAAATAAATCTTGCAAGTTCGGTGTCAGAAAATGCCAGAGTCATAAATAAATCTTGCAAGTTCAGTGTCAGAAAATGCCAGAGTCATAGATCAAAAAGGGTCAAAAATTCACATCCATGCAACATACAACTACCTTCTTCACCCACAAAGAGCCAAGAGTATCTCCTGTTGTCTAAAGTAGCCTTCTTTTTATTGGGGTAAGAAAGGTTCTCATCTTTCGAGACTGGTAGGGAAGCACAAACAATTACCAAATTTCAAGACTTTCTAAAGTCAACACCATTTTTATTCTGATTTTCTTTTTTTCAACAGATAGCAAAATAACATGAATTTTATGATGCTGAGTGAGTCCACTAACTTAAGCACTTTGTTACAAATGCTGCATGAAAAGGCTTGCTGGGAATCATATTGGTAGATGGGAATGTTTCTGTGTTCGTGACTGAGGAGGCCTGTCCATAAGAAGTATATACATATATACATATAAACAAAAGGAAGACTGAATCTTTTATTTGGTCCATAGGGTAGAGTGTTTTAATTCCACATAGCATGCCTTTGGATATTTCAGTTCTATTTAATTCACTTTGATAACTCTCCAAGATTTTGTTCTCTCTACTGAGGCTAGGGATTGAACTCACATCTCTTTCATTCAAGTTACTTTTTAGATCAATCATTCAATGCTTTTATCCACTGGGCCATGTGTCCTTGATCCAAAAAGTACTTTCTTTGCCAATGAAGAGCCAAGAGTCTCTCCTCTTGTCCAAAGTAGCCTTCTTTTATTGGCGTAAGAAAGACTGTGATTGGTTGAGACTTGTAGATTTGATTCGTTTCTTTAACAGCATCTCCTCTTTATGGGTCATTTAATACTGAAATTTTATTTTCTTGAGATCTTTGAATTAATACATTTATGATATATGTTATTCTGCTTTCACAATTGAATATGTGGTAGATTATACTTAGCTTTCATATTTTTTTGTTTGGAGGTTAAGTATTTGTTCTTAGCTAGCACCCAAGCAGTCTCCTCACAACGCCAATTCCCCAATCAGAGGCCTTGTTACTAGATGTTTATCATCATACAAGACTAGGTTGGAAGCACAGACAATTATTATATTTCAATGCCTACTAAATTTGACCCAATCTTCATTCTGATTTTTCGAAAGAGAGAACACAAATTTCTTTTTTGAGAAGACTTAGTTTTCTTCTTCATCGCCACATAGAAGAATCTACATAGAGATGGTGACAATAAAAATACCCATCCCACAGCAGCCTGGGTTTCTTGTAGAGATATGTCAACCTATAAAAGTTTGGAATGTCTGTAATTCTTTATTCATGTGAGCTAGAAAATCTGACACAGATAGAAATGGTATATTTTTTTCTGGAGTTATAAAAGAAGAAGGAATAAGATTGTGGTTGGTAATGAAATTAGATTTGCTAATTATTATCTTATTATAATTTTGCTAGTCTCTCCCTTAGTTACTTTGTTAGCATGACTGTTACGCCCTGCCAATATCTCATAAATGATGGACTATTCCATTTTGATTGCCGTGGAAAAGCAGAAAATATCAGCGATACCACTTAGTTTCATTGAGAAAATGAAAGACAGATAGAAAGGGAAAAAGATAGAAGTGTTTATTGTCTCCTGCCAATACGTTATAAATAAAAAGACATATCTGAAATGCTCCTTGCTTGTAACCAAGGAGCATTTCTGATATGTCTTTTCCATCTCTCCACATGATCAAAATGGCAAACTCTGTTATTTATGTCTGTGAGAAAATGAAAGAAAGAAAGTAGGAAAATAGAAGTGTTTAATGTCTCCTGCTTGATAAATAATGGATTTTTCTATTTTGATCATGTGGTTAAGATGGAAAGCTACTTCAGTGTGCAAAGGAAAGAAAGGCAGTTTACAGTCTGTTTCAGCAAAATGGAAAAAGTGAGCAATCAGTATAGTCTCATCTACGAGGACAGGTGATGAAAAACACTTAACCCAGGTGAAATTATATATATATAGTTTCTTAAAATCTTAATGTCAACTCCCTCAACATTTAATTCAAATAGTACAAATGTTTATCTTAGATTCTGTTGAGAAAAACAGTCTATCTTACACATTTATAAGTTTACCATTCACCCATGCATTGAATATTGCTACCATATCTGGTTTTATGCTTCTGCTATGTATTTAGAGATTCCTGATAAAATACAAACAAGAATTTATAATGTTATTGGTTCTGACCTGGCATCTCAGCTTCATTGACTTCCCCATTGCTGTAGCATAGCTTCCCTGTGCCTTTTCTTTCAATATTTTCATAGTAATTGTTCTAACAAACTTTCCACTTTGACACCCAGACTTTATAAATTTAAGTGTAGTACTTGATTTGCAGCAAGATCTCATCATTTTACAGTTGAAATGAAGAGATGTAACTGTAAGTTCTTTGCTAACAGTTTCTTCTCTCACATCTGCGGAACTTTTTTCTAGCTTCTTGCTTTCAAGTTAACTTGGATCTTCAAAAATTTAAATGCAATGTCAATTGTTATCTTCTATCTTCTTAATTCATGTTCTTTCATTAATTTCTATCCTCAATGTTTTTTTCTCATATTCTCTCACACTCAGTAACCCTTGCATCTTAGTTGCTTTATTGCCTTGCTTAAACAAATCTTAAGCTCAATTTATTTATGTTAATCCAAAAAATGTCTCATGTTCCTAAATCTTAAAACAAAATCTCAATAAACAGATCAATCGTAGATGCTTCTGGTGGAACAATAGCTTAATTTCTACATTCCAATATTTTATCATCATCATCATCATCATCTTCTATGTGTCATGTCCCTTCAGAGTGTTGGTGATCATGACTCTCTATAACTTCCTGTCCTTCGTAACTCTTAGTAAGATTTGTCTTTTTGCTATCTAATTTTTGAATTGATATCAGCTCAGAATGAGAAATCAGATAAGTTCAGATTTCATCAGAGTTCATTGCATTCACTAGGAGAAGATATGTCTTTTCCCCTCATCTGTGGGTTAAATAGCAGGACGTCATTGTCATCTTCAAAAAATTGTTAATGCAATATTCATCTGTAAAAAAAAAGATTTCTCACAATCCCCACCCAACAAAAAAATATACTCCAGATTTAAACAACCCACAGAGAATGCATCAGCTTAAAAAAAAAACAAATCTAAATCCTTTTTCTGCCAGCCATTTGCACAAGATTGTTCTTGTTATTTTGGCATGGTGTAATGATTAGCAAGCTCATCATGCTAGATCAATTACAACTGTGCAGTGCCAGACTTGCAGCCTTGTGCTACGTTGAAGCTGCACTTAGTAAATCACTGTACAAGCCCACTAGGTAGGTTATGCAGTTCTTTCTTCTGTTCCTCTTGCCTTTAATCTGTCCTGTGAGTATAAAATTTTCCAAGTCCTTATTAATTGCCCTAGAAATTTTAATTATTTCTTTTCTAATGTTAAGTATAAGTGTCCTTTTTTTTTCCCATTTCCCTAAATATTCATCATTGCACACATGTTCAGCATATGGAATTCTCAGTAACATTCTGTAAAACCACATTTTTGTTGTCTCAAATCTCCTCTTCATCTATAAAAAGATTGTCTAGCATTCACGGCCATATAGGAGGACCAATATTATATACTAATTCAACACTCTTTTTCCTTCTTTGTAGCAAAATTTTCCTACTACTTCTTGCTTTGCTTAGCTTTGGAAAGCATAAAAAAGCCATTTGCACAAGATTGTTTTTGGCACTTTGACACTATGTAATGACAAGCAAGCTCATCACATTAGATCAATTACGACTGTGTAGCTCCGGATTTGAGGTCTTGTGCTACATCAAAGCTGCTCTTAGTAAATCACTGCACAAGCTCACTAGGTAGGTTATTCAGTTATTTCCTCTGTCCCTCTTGCCTTCAATCTGTCCTGTGAGTGTCAAATTCTCCAAATCTTCTTTCCTCATTATGTGCCCCTAGATATTTCAATGATTTCTTTCTGATTCAGCCACTTTCTCACCAATATGACATGGCTTCCCTCTGTCTTTTCTACAAATATTTTTATGGCAACTGCTCTAATAAGCTTTTTTTCTAACCTTGTGGCCTGGCTACATGGATTTAAGTGTGCTACTAGATTGGCAACATTTTGCTGTTGAACTCACTAGATGCAACCACCTCTTCTACTCTAAAATTTTTTTTTCTTGCACTTTCAATCTATGGGAACCCCTTCCAATGTCTTGCTTCTCTGATAACTACAATCTTCAAAAATTAAATGCAATGTCAATCGCCATATTCTGTCTTCTTGAACTCTGTGTTCCTTTTTTGTCCTTTCTTCAACCCCCCCCCATTCTCTTTCACTGTCTGTGACATTCTACTTTCTAGGGGCAATATCACCTTGCTTGGAGTAAAATGATTAAAAAAAATAATAATAAGTGTCCTTTCTGTTTCCTTTTTCCTTAAAACTGTCATTTCTGTCATGATCCATCCATGTCATTCTCAGCATCCTTCTGTAGAGCCATATTTCTGTTGCCTTGCGTCTCTACTTTGTCTGTGAAGATATATGTCTAGCATTCTCTGCCATATAGGATTATTATTACATAGTAGGTTAGTACTCTTTTCTTTGTTTCCAATGAATTTTGCTTGTTTCTTAATAATTTGCTTAGTTTTTGGAAGGCATTTTCATTATCCCAATGCATCTTTCTGTCACATTTACCATGGTTTATTAAAACTCGCCCCAGATAGTTAAATTTTTTCAGATTTCAGTATAACATTTTCTGTCTTCTGTTAAAAGACTTCCTTGTTTTCAACTCTCTTTTTCTTATAAGTACAAGTATTCATTTGTATACATTTTCCTTAAAAGTTTCTCATTAATTACATGTTCAATACATGTTATTCTCAGCATCTTACTGTAGAATCACGTCTCTTACCATGAGTCTCTTCTTCATCTATGATGAGATTGTCTAGCATTCACTGCCATATAGGTGAACTGATATTACGTAATAGTTTAATATTCTTTTCCTTGTTTCTAATAAAATTTTTCTGATTCCTTATCTTTTGCTTATCTTTTGGAAGACACCTTTCATTATCCCACTGTGTCTTCAGATTGCATCATGAGAGTTAAAGAACAAGATCTGTATAAACTTAATAACTCACCAAACAATCTCCCAATTCTGCTTGATGCTACAAAGAAACATACAAAATAAAAAAATCTGCACTTAAAAGGAAATGTGTAATGCTAACTCCCTCGGCATTTTGCTGTAACCTCTCAACAATCATTATGCAGCCTTCATTTTTGATTAGCTTTCACTTTTTCTTGAAGGTGGATTGACAATGAAAACTGCATTGTTTGAAAACTACTTTTGTCCTCACAATGAAAGCTGACTTATAAATTCCCCAAGCAAAACAATAGATTGCATTTGGTGGTGAGAGGGCGGAAAAAAAAAATAATAGATGAAAATGATAAACTCCAGTGCATAATTCTTTGTGTATATGAGATTTTGTTCCTTAGAGACATAGACTGTAAACTTTTTAATTTGGGCGCTCATGGATTTGTTGAATCAAATATTCGGGTGGGAATATTTAGATGGGATTTTATCATGTTAATTGAATACCCTGGGGATGTTACTTAAATGTTTTCTCTTGATGGAAGAACTGAAGGGAAATTATTTACCTTTCTTGTTTTTTTTTTTGTTAACTACCAACCAATCAAATGCATACAATTTGACTTGAAGGTTTTGTTCCTTCCTAACAAAATCACTTCTTGTTGGTTTAATTTATGAATATTGTAGATTAGCGTTTTCATTGTGTTAACTTTTGCAAAGATAAAGTGACAGTTGTAATAAAAGAAGTAAAAGCTTGCAAGTCGTATCATAAAACTTAAATTCATAAACAAACTGTATAGGTTTCTACTCTGAATTTTATATCTATTGCTTACTTCATATTTACAGAGATGAACTTGATTAGATGTGACGTTAGGGTAAGGGCTGGGGAAATGTCGTGAGGGTGAAAATTTGTCCTTGTAAAATTATTCATCTTCTCCAGAAAGAAAATTTACAAATTTTTTTTTTTTTTTTTAGTCCAGCTTCATATTATGAAGAGAGTTTACCTACAGATGAAAATAGACCAAACACAAAATCAGTTCTTAATGACTGATTTACTACTGTTATATAAGAATAAAGTGTCACTGCCGACAATGGAGTTTGAACACAGATCACCAGAGAGCAAATACAGGCAAACTCATTTTGAATATGTAGATCACATCTTGTTAAAGGAAATGTATATATGGGAATTAGCGTGGTGTCTAAGTGATCACTATATGGATTACTATTCAGTGGTTACTTTTCAAGTGAGTATTATTGAGCAAGTACTATTAGTGCAAGTGTTATTCAAAGGCATCTGACACCAGTATTGTCCAACGACATTACTATAGTTGTCACTGCAATTAGAAAATATCTACCACAACAAGCATTTATTGATATTACAAAAGTGGCAACGAGTGTTGATTGATATCTAAAAAACTACTTTACTCAGACTGGTACGCCAACTATTACTTGGACTGACTACTTGATATGTTGTCCTTTTGCTTTTGCCTGGCACATGAATGTAGTCGCAAACACATGACTTTGTATGAATATTTAAACGAAAAATATTTAGCTCTATTTGAATACATTTTACTTGAAGAGCCTAAAATTTCTAATAACTTAATAATTACATATACTTAAAAGCTGTTCATGTCTCGCACATGGAGGTAGTAGAAAACATAAATTTTAATGAATATTTACCAGAAAATGTTCAGCTATATTTGAATGTGTGTTACTTGAAGAGCATAAAATTTCTAATAACTCCTTCATCTATGTGCTGTGTTCCTGCAGAATGTTTCTTTTTTTTTTTGGTAAGCACCCCCACCTCCTGTTCTGCTATCCATTCCCACAAGTTCATCAGGTAAGTGGCTCACTGCCTCCCCCTATTTCTCTTGCCCTCAGTATGCCCTGTGAGTGCTAAGTTTTTCAAGCCCTTTTTTCCTCATTATGTGTCCAAGGAATTTCAGCTATTTTTTCCTGGTTCTGAGTAAATGTGTTCTTTCTGTTGGCATTTTCTTTACTCATTCCATCCATGGAATTTTCAGTATCCTACTGTAGAACTGCATTTCTGCTGCCTCTAGTTCTTTCTTCATCTGTGGGAAGATTATCCATCTTTCCCTGCCATATAAGAGGATGGTTACCACCAAGCAATCCCGCATGTAACGAGAGGGCTTGGAAGAATGATTTAGTCTCCCTCTTACATTTCTGCTATTATGGGCATTGTTATATCCATGATATAACAAAACTGTAGCTCACGAACAGGATGGAACAGAATGGCTGAAAGGAAAAAGAATGGCAAACATACCTTGTTCCCAGATAG
>CAHIKZ030001846.1:680000-737500 GCA_903632075.3 Acanthosepion pharaonis
GAAATGTTGTAATAAATATGGCGACAAAGATGAGGACAATAGTTCAAATAATGTAAATAGTGTACATAATACCTCATCTCAGAAATATAGGTTCTCAGTACCACTTTTGGAATGCTTCTTTTGCAAGTCCAGTACATATCCTGATTTTGATGTCACATTTTCTCTCTTCTGTTAAAAGTTAATAAATATAAATGTTTAAAAGCTAAAATTTTGCAGATTAATAATTTGATATAATTTTTAAATGCTGCATAATTTCTATGTTTCTCCATAAATTCTAAATTAATTTGGTATCCAATCAGTATTGTATCTTAATAACAATTTTTAATCAAAAGAGGTCTGTGTCTGCACTAATTTGAATTTAATTTGTTAATTATACCAAATCTCAATTTATATTGATTTATAAAGTTTTTTGTATGTTTCACAAACAATACAGGTTATTGTCATGGAAATTGGCAAGCCAATTTCAAATTCAGTTCCACTCTATTGAATTCATTTGTGCTCTAATGTCTTCGGTAATTAGTAATAATGATGTTTTCCTGCTCTTGTTGAAGTTTAGTTTACTTTGAAATTTGGTTGAGGTGAGTCTGAATAACAGCTGTTAAATAGAAAACTTTCATAGCGCAGATGACTTTCTCTGAAAGAAGTATTTTGAGTAATCCTCCTGTAAAAATAGGGAAAAAGCAGGCATTTATTGTTGTGGGATGCTTGGGTAAATGTTAGTCAGCATTATGTTGTGGGAATCAACATTTTGGAGAGTAAATATTTTCGGGCTCATGGAAAATTTATCCCACAAACAATATTGGTGGATGGAATGTGAGTCCAAGTAAAAAGTGGTAACACAAAACAATGAATATAAAAACAAACGACAATGCATTTATTAACAAAGGAATTACATGTGATGAAAGGAAAAATTATGAAACTAGCTTTAATAATGTGCTTGTGTGTAATAATGTGTAGTAAGCATGTGTAAGAGAGTACAAAAGAGAAGAGAAAACATGAAATGAATATGCCCTAGTAGAGGACACTTTACCCATGTGTGACTACATCTGAAAGCTAGAGCGAAAAAGCTGTCAAAAAAAAAAAAATGTCTAGGGAAAGCAATGCATTCCATTTTATAGGCTTATGGAGTGCCCCCTAGTGACATTTTTTTTTTTTTTTTTGGCAAAAGCAAGTAGGGTAACCCTGAAATATATGAAAAAAATATTTTGAAAAAGAAAATGTTTCCTTGAAGATATTAAGACATTTTATGACTGTTCTTTACACTACAAGAAAATCTCACTTCAAATTTTAGAAATTCTTATTCTTTGATTATATAGATTCTGCAGACATCACTATCATATCATATATCATAAAATGAATATATATCATAAAATATATGATAAAATGAAACAGCAGGTGTTAAAAGGAAGATAGAAATTGCGATAACTTGATTACTTTATTAAAAATGAATCTTTGAAGTTTGGAAAATAGTTAAAAGTTTTGATAATAATTAAGTTTAATATTAATTAATATTTAAAGTTTTATTAATAACTTAGAATTGAAGCTTGAAATTAAAGCACAGAGGGAAAATTTAAAGGCAGGAGATAATTAAACTGAATTTATAATGATGCTTTTGCATTTGCCTAGATTGAAGTGACTAGATTTTGACTTTCTTTGTTCAGTGGATGTGTTGATTTGTTTGATTGTTTGTTTAGTGACATACGGGTCATGTAATGTCAAAATTTAATTTTCTTGGGAGCATTAGTAACTTTTTTACAAAAATATGTAGATATATATGAAGTGAAAAACTATATTGAATCCATTGTTAGGTCAGCTGCTAAGAAAGTTGGTTCACTGTGACAGACTAGACAATTTTTCTCTCCAGAATCTATCTTATCTTTTTCTGTAAGTCTACAATTTATCCATGTTTAGAATATTCCTGCCAACTATGGTCCAGTACCCCTGCTATTTACTTTGGGCTCCTTGTTAAAATCCAAAGAATCAGCAATGTTATTGGCCTTTGATCTGGCAGATCGGCTTTGGTCAACTATTTCATTGCAGTACAGTTGCCTGCTTTTTCTATAAATACCTTCATGGTAATTGTTCAGATGAGCTCTTCAGTATGGTCTCATAAATTACAGTTGACCTGACTAAATCTAACTCTTAGTTCTATGCTAACAGTTTCTTTTCTTACACGTCTTGCTTGTAGAACACACTTCGAGCTACATGCTTTCCAGTCACAATTTAATCTGCAAAAATTTAAACGCAATTTCAGTCATTGTCTACTGTCCTAATTACTCTTTCATCTTCCGACTCAATACCTAACTCAATACTAATACCTAATTCTTCCACATCCCTTGTAATCCTTTGCGCCTTAGTGGCTTTACTGCCTTGCATAGGCTGATACTGATTAAAAAAATATATACTATTTACATTGTTTGGACTATCATCCTTATCTTTGTTGCCATATTTATCACAATGTTTCAGCCTTTGTATGCCCCGGCCTTCTTCAGATTGTTGGAATGTCAAACTGAACCCTTTATTTCATTTGCTGGGGTAGACTGTTCTAGTTCCACATGCCATGTCTAATGGATGTCAGTTATCAGTTATCTCCTGTTAATTCCCCTCTCCAAGTTCTCTACTGCCTTAACCAGGTATTTAACTCACATTCTTTGGGTGCTGTCACTGGATCAAACTAACGCCCTTATTCGCTATGCCATGTGTTCTTGAGGACATCTGTGTATAAATTTCTGGTTATTATAAACCTAATGTCTTCAGTAAACATTTTTACCAATGCTCATATTGTAATTTTTGCTGTTATCATTGCATGATTTTTTTACCAGAGCTCATATTGCAATTTTTATTGGGAAGAAGAAGGCCATAGTGTACAATGGTCGAAACGTTGTGATTAATATGGCAACGAAGATGAGGATGATAGTCTGAACAATGTAAATAGTGTACATAATACCTCATCTCAGAAATATAGACAGATACTAAAAAATGTATATAATTTGTTTTTTCTTTATTCTTTGCGAGTCTTGTGTTTCCATGATGGAGAATGTTAGAAAAGACATTAAGACTTAAACAATCATAGTGTTGCCGGAGGTTTTAAAATGATGGATGTTTTCACTCGTCTTTTAGAAGATGGCCGTTAATGGTTATTTCTGGACAGGGTGTCGATTGTTGATATTTGATAAAAGAGCAGATTATCTTTGAAACGTGGAGTGATGTGTAAAGCAAAGAGTTCTTTAACCCTGTCTTGAAGGGGAAAAAATGGCTGAAAAGCCTCTAAGGAAGAAAAAAAAGATGTTTAGTGGTACATGAAGAATGGTGTTGTTTGTAATCTTTATAGAAAAGGATGCATTATTTTGTACAATGTTTTTAATGCCTTTCAATGAAAAGTGTGTTCTGCACAATCTTCGAAAAGAAGTTTCGTCGTGGATTTGATGTAATGGGTTTCTCAGTTTGAATAAAAAAAGAAGGCCATGGAAAAGTTTTTAGATGAAAAATGGATGCTGTACATAGCCTTTGTGGTGAAGAGTGATATTCGTAATCTTTGCAAGGAAAACTGCTAATAATTTGAACAAAGTATTTGTATTAATAATAAAGGAATTTGCCTGAAGTTTTCACATAAGTTATTAAGTGCTTCATAATTCATATTCTTGCTTCTTATATATTGGTTGATGCATTCTATGGCTCTTTAGTATATATTTTCTTTTTTTATATAAGTATTTATGAAAGTGGATGTTAGGTTGATTAATTTAATGATGTATCAACCCTTGCTGGGTCATTTAATATTGGAGATAAGCCTGGTGGGACTAAAATCTCAATGAATTAATAGATTGGTTGACATAGGTTAGGTTTACACTAGACTCTAAAATATGGACCTAGGCTCAGTTTATGCTAGAGTTAAAAAATGGTAGATATATGTCCACTGTACAGTTTATCAAAAAGACTGGTTTAGAACTTTGGTCAATTTATAAGAGTACTCTCCATCAAAATAGAGTGTTTATTGACTTAGTCTAAAGATTGCACTGTAGTGTGAAACTAAACAGGATTATGCAGTGTTGAATCCTATATCCATATTGCCCATATCTACCTCCCTCTCTCCCCCTCTATATATATAAAATCAAACTCAGCGTTGCTACTGCGCGCTCCAAAAACAATAACTCATTTCCAATAGCATTTTCGGATACAACAATACATATATTTTCGTTGTCCTCTTATTACTAAGAGAAAAAACAAGAAGAACATCTATTTCATACCTGAAGATGTCTGTAGGAACAGACGAAAGCTTGTAGTAAAAATAAGAACTAATACGGCAGAAATTTATAGAAACAAGGATCATTTCATTCATAACGGATTCGGAGGTTTTTGTATATTATTTGAATTGTTTGTGATGATGGATTTCTCGCCAATTAAATCATTAACCTTTGCATTTGTTTTTTGTGTGAATAATTCATGAATATATATATATATATATATATATATATATATATATACAGAGAGAGAGAGCTCTTAGAGTCATTGAAAAAGAATGGAATTATCAAACTTATACTTTGAGAAACTCTTGCAATGAATGCCAAAAATATGTGCTGCTGTAAAGGCTAAAGGAGGATATTTTGATGAGAGCAAAATTTAATCATAAAATGGTGTTTTTCTTTATGTCAGAATAAAATTTCTAATAAAAAAAATCATGTCTTACTATCTGTTAACCATGTATTATAATTTTCTCATCTTTAAAGTACAAAACAACTACTTTTGGGGCCAGTTTAAAAAAATTACCAAGGTTTGCCTCAGACCTTTGAACTGTAGTGTATATTGATACGTTTATCATTAAAAAGAATTGAAAAATATTATTAATTTTTATTTAACCTTTCTTGTTTACAAGGCAGCAAATGTTTTAGGTTGAATTTATATTTTAACTTGATATAAATTGATTGGATGAATGTATTGGCAGATATATATCACTTTAAATGTGTATACATGTACATATATACAAAAGTATGAATTTAAATGCATTCAGATTACATATGCTTACCTGGATCTATGTCTTTATGTCAGTTTGTACCTGAAGAGTTGTCTGTATTTTTCAGAGATGCAGAATCTCTTCTTTCATTCTTGATTGTGATGAATTGTTTTTTTTTTTAACACCGACTTCTTTCAATCTTAATTCTGGAGGAGAAGTGATTGAGTTTATTATTGTTTATTTTTCTATCGATAAATAAATAATTGAAAACAAAACTGGAAGCAAAATATGATCCTTAGCGCAAATAAACACACACTTCTGATCATCCTGAGGTTTTTGAATTAAAAAAAAGAAATAAAAAAAAGAAATAAAAAAAAAGAAAGAAAGTGAAAATTGAAAAATTGAGAAATCAATTCTCAGGCAATAACCTTTAAGCTCACTATTTGATAAAATGGAAGCCTTCCACCCTTCCCTGATCTTTTGTTAATCGAGTTTCGGGGAAAAGATAATTATTTACTAATCATATTGGATTGAAGGGATTTCCATTTCTAAAATGGAAAATGCTTATAGATGAGAGAATCTTTTGTAATTTTAATGTATTATTTTGTTTTACAAAAAAGTGGGGAAAATTATATCAATATCAGCGGAAAAGGATTTATTCTAATTCTGAGAGAGGAGATAAAGGGAGAGAATCCTTGCAGAAAAATATGGGAAAATAACTTCCATTATTGATTTTTAGAAAAAAAACTTATTTCTCTTTTATCATTTCTCTTTGTCTGTATCTTTCTACAGTTTTGGTATCTTTTTCCATATATATATATATATATATATATATATATATATATATATATATATATATATGTGTGTGTGTGTGATAAAAATTAGGAGGATTTGAGATAATTATAATTAAATAATTCATCAAGTCAAGAAGAAACCTCAACAGAATGCAGAAAGCACTGGACGGCCGTTTCATCTTATATTTGGGACCATCAACAGTGCATATCCACTACCGAGAATTGAAACCCGGACAGTTACATTATCAGGCAAACGTCATACCAACTGTTCCAATGGGCCTCGGTGATGAAGAGGTAGTGAATCGGACTCAATATAACGCTACTCGATCACATATTCTGTGGTAGAACTGATCCGAATTTCTCTTTTACCCATAGTAATGTGTATACTTATATATATATTCTGTTTATGTCATTTTTATACATATCATTTTTTTTAAGTAAATGCTCTGTATTAATTACATTTACTCTCCTGAATTTTCAAGAAATTTCAGAGAAAATATGCACTCCTCCAACAGGAATTGAACCTGTAACCTTTATGGGAACCATCATTTGTTCTGATGTACTGCTAATCATTCAGCCACAAAGAAGTGTCTGCTGAGCCAAGTTCAAATTACTTTTTATGATTTTATTGATACTGACAAATTTTATGGACTTTTTTTTATTTAATTTTTTAATTGACAATATATCATAGCCATTTTGGCTTGCTGAGCTGGGATAAAATTAGTCATATCTTTTTTGTGTTTAAGTTTTTTTCTGTAATACCATAGTCATGAATCTTACATAGAAGGCCAACATGTCAAACGCTGTCAAATGCCTTTGAGATATCTAGAGCCACAGCTTGGGCCATTTATTATCAATACCTTGGTATACCTGTTCAGTTATGGCTGTAAGCACATCAATGGTAGACTGGGCAAAACGGAAACGATATTGTTTGTCAGAAAGTAGATCATGGGAGGTAAGATGCTTAACCACTTTGGCATTGATTAAATCCTCATAGGCTTTGCTGAAGAGTGGTAGGAGAATGATAGGGTGATAGTTAGAGGGGTCAGAAGGGTCTCCAGAGTTCTTAAAAACAGGGATGACAGAGGAGGACTTCCAACAGGCTGGAAAGCAAGAATCAGCAAGGCAATAGTTGTATAGTTTGGAGACAACTGGAGCCAGCTAAGGAGCACATTTCTTAAGGACTATGACTGGTATATAGTCACTTCTGCTTGCTTTATGAGAGTCTAATTTAGAGATGATGTCCAAGACCAAAGGCTTATGCACATATCACTCAGTAAAGCCTCAGTTCTAGGGGGAAAGTCAGGTGTGGGCCCTTGCGTAGATGGTGAGGTGGCGTCAAGTGTTGAGTTGGATGAGAATTTCCGAGCAAAGCTTTCAGCCTTATGTGCTGTGGATGTTAGTACTTCAAATTGATTGAATAGAGGAGGGATAATGTATTTTTTATTTATTAATCTGACATTTTTATTACTCTAAATATTATTTTTAGCGGATATTTTGTTTGTATGAAAGGAACTGGAAGAGATCCCATTCAGGATGACCTTCATTTCATGATTTAATAGGAATGATTGGATTAAGTCAAATAATCATCCTGTAATACCATAGCCATGAAGCTTACATGTCAAACCCTGTCAAATGCCTTTGAGATATCTGTAGTTGAGGATGTTAAATTGAAAATAAGTGAAATTGTTGACACTTTATCTAACTTCTCTAGCCAAGGTTGTTTCTTCAATTTGTTTTTTATTTCAATCAGAAATCTATATTTCTCATAATTTGCCTCTCGAGGATGAAGGCTTTTCTGGAATGCAGCCATTATAAAAAGAATGACGATAAAAAAAATTCTGTAAAAGCAATTATCATCTCTTGCAATAGGTCTTTCATTTATTCACATCAATCACAAAACATTGAAAATGCTAACAAAGATAATCATGTATTATGTTTTTTGTCTATTTTTCTGCAATTATATGATCACAGGAAGTAGTTCAGGGAAAACCAGGAAAGACATTTTCTCTTTATTAAATTAAATGGCTGCTAGTTTTGCCATCCAACATTAGTGTACATTACAAATACAACAGTGGAATAATCTGGAGCATGTAAAAATTTGGAAGCATTCACAGTTAATGAACATCAAAGTCATGACTGTCAGTCAACAACTACATTGGGTTGTCCATGTCAATTGCAGGCCTGACTCTCATGGCATGCTATCTTAGATTAACTGGAGTTCCATGAAAGGGTTATCAGTTGCGGATTCTCAGAGGATTTAATCAAGCTATACAGTGGGCTGATGCTTAGAGAACTAGAAGTCCTACCAGGATTTATTATTGGTGGACATAATCTTAACAACCTAAGATATACAAATGACACCATTTTGATAGCAGATAGAAAAAGAAAAGTCCATGAACTTTTAAATTAGGTAGTAAAACAAAACAAGAAGAACGAACCTCAACTGTAAAAAGATAGAAAGCATAGTTTTCCGCAAGAGTAACAGGACAAGATGTGAGTGATAAATTTGACATCTCAAAATCAAGTCAGTACAGAAATTTAATTATCTGGGTCGTGTTATGACAGAAGACATAAAGTGTGACACAGAAATTCAATGGTAGATTTGAATAGTCGAAGCTTTGTTATGAGGAACTTTATCAGTTTGAATTATTTATGCTATTAACCTTTATAACAATAATGGAAGCTTTGTTATGAGGAACTTTATCAGTTTGAATTATTTATGCTATTAACCTTTATAACAATAATGGAAGCTTTGTTATGAGGAACTTTATCAGTTTGAATTATTTATGCTATTAACCTTCATAACTCTCCACTAACTTTCAGAGTTGTATCCCATGAATACATATTAATTTTCTTGTCCTAGGTAACACATTAAACTACATCCATGTCCTGGGTAAGACGATAAACTACGTCCAGCAGCAAGGCCCTTGATCAGGAGGTTTTCAGGAGCGTGGAACCACCTCTTAATTGCTGGTGTTCCCAGGTCCACCCTGACCTGGGGTGGTAGCACCTGTTAGGGTCCCAGCTATGGGCAAATAGTTAACTATTACCAGCAATTCTTTTTTGAAAAAAATTATTACCAACAATACAATTTTGAAGGAAATATATTACCAGAAACAGATTTTTGACAAAACAAAATATTACCAGCAATAAAAAATTTTATCAGCATTAAATAACCCATTGAGGTTGATGTGCCGTAAAAGAAAATAAACCAAACTAATCTAAACCAAAGAATACATATTTTATTCATACGAATCTATCCTAAAAATGTTGTCAGCATTAAATAATCCATTGAGGTTGATATGCCATAAAATAAAATAAACCCAACCAAACCATATTAATTTTGAAAGTGCTAAATTTTTGAATGCTGGATATATTGCTAGCACTGTAAATTGTAGGGTTTTCAATTTTAGGGTTTTGTTATAAAATTTCCAGCGTATTTGCATGAAAGGATGTAGATAATGTAGACATTTTTTTTTACTGTACATATTAAGATATTTGGAGGGGAAAAAAAAAAAGAAAAACATGAAAAGTAAAAAAAAGTTTGTATTTTATTAAGAAGCTTGCTTCTTAATTGTAAAATCCAAGCCCACAATCCACCTTGTAGTTGACCAAAGCATGATAGCATTCAAAGCTCGGGTAGGGACACATGGGAATGTGACAGTCCTGGCATGCATTGTGATTGAGAAACAAATGTTTTTAAAACACTTAATTTTTAAATTCACTGATGAAGCAACTATTTCAGCTCGAACAAAATGACATCCAGTCTTTCCCAGTTCATATCAAAAGCTTAATGATATCATTTCTGTAGTAATAGGTTATTTTTAGAAAACATACTTTCCCTTAGAAACAGAGGTCTGTCACTCAATGAACATGTCTGCCTGAAGAATATTGTGAAAGAATGTTGCCGGTAGACATGTACGCCTGCAGAATTGTAATTGTTAACAACATTTGGACAGTTGATTTCAACTTTATTGACATATTCACAATGTTTTGGCTGTTGTATGAAATGGCCTTCCTCAGGTGAAATGCATTTCAAACCAAACCCTTTATTTAGTCGATAGGGTAGATTGTTCTAATTCCACATGCCATGCCTTTTTGAATATCTCAGGTCACAAGACCTATTGGACAAAAGCATTGGTTGAAGCAATCCAAAAAGTTGTGAGGTCAATACCTAGCCACAGAGGGAACAAAAACTTAAAGAGATGAGTTACTTTGGGAATTAACTGAAACTGAGATATTTAAAAAAGCATGGCATGTGGAATTAGAACAATCTACCTTTGGGGACTAAATAAAGAGTTTTTTTCAAAATTCCAATGTATATCATATGAAGAAAGTCAGAGCATACAATGGCTTAAACTTTGTGGATATGGCAGTAAAGATGACGACAACAGTCCAAATGATGTAAATAGTGTAAATAGTCACAATACTTTGTCTTCAGATGCTGAAGAAAACAGGGGTGTACAACAACCGAAACGTTGTAAATATGTCAATAAAGATGAGGACAACAGTGCAAATGATGTAAATAGTGTAAATATTCCTAACACCTCATCTCAGAAATAGAGACAGATGCTGAAGAAGGCAGGAGCGTATAATGACCGAAATGTTGTGAATATGACAATAAAGATGACAACAGTCCAAATGCTGTAAATAGTGTAAATAGTTACAATACCTCATCTCAGAAATAGAGACAAATGCTGAAGAAGGCATGAGTGTCTAATGACCGAAATGTTGTGAATATGACAATAAAGACAACAACAAATGGTGTAAATAGTGTAAATAGTCACAATACCTCATCTTGAGAATAGAGACAGATGCTGAATTAGAAGTGATGGTGTAAACATACAATTCAACCTTCACCCCAGCTTTCCACCAACTGGCCAATGATCACCCCATGTTGCATTTCAGTCCTTGATCTTATTCGTGTGCACCGAAAGTTAGTAAGTGAAAGCAAAGTAAATATGCTTTGTATTATATAAAAATGTTAATGATAGTCATGTCCTAATTGCTGACTATGATTATGGAAGAAATTTTGTATTGCAGCAAGATGAGAGATCTTCAGAGGCCGAGGTTGAGCAAAGAATTGTTTGAATGCAATTGGCATCATTGTTATAGACTGGCCTGTAAATTCTGTAGATTACTGTCCTATTGAGAAAAAAAGATTCCTATTTGTAACAAAAAATTGCAGTTTTAAAAGAGAAGAAAAAAAATAACTGTATCACTTTCATGAAGAATTTCTGAGATTAAATTCCACTTGAAACCCTGTAAAATCTTGTCACTGCAAAGAAGGTGTCAATAGAATCAGAAAGCTTTTTCATTATGAATCACTTTGCCTTTCATGTTTAATTTAAATGTCTGACACTCAACTTCTCGAGAGCTTCTCTTTGCGACTACTTGGCCTCACACTGACTGCTGACCTGAGATGGAACAAATACATTGAGTCAATAGCTTCGTCCACTGCAAGGAAAGTTGGCTCTCTGTGCCACGCCAGGAAATTTTTCTCACCGGAATTGATCCTCCAGATCTACAAATCAACATTCGCCCTTGCATGGAGTATTGCTGCTATATATGGTCTGATGCCCCTTATGTTTGTCTCAAGGTTCTTGATAAGATAATTGGCCCTGATCTGGCATCTCGTCTGCAGTCGCTCTCTCACAGACGTGCCGTCACCTTCCTTTTTGTTTTTTACAAATACTTTCATGGTAACTGCTCTGATGAGCTGCTTTCGCTGGTTCCCAAACTTCATGAATTTAAGTGCTCAACCAGGCTGACATCTCACCCACACCCTTTCATTGTCAAAACTGTTAAATATAGCTGTCTCTTCTACTCCAATAGCTTCATGTCTCACATCTCTCGCCTGTGGAACTCCCTCCCCACCTTCCTGTTTCCTATAATCTTTAACTATTCAAATGTAATGTCAATCAACGTCTCCAGATGCCTTGATCTATCCCCTATCTTTCTCTTTATCCTTTCCTCTATCACTCCTCTTTGCTCTCGCTCCAACTATCTGTAACCCCTTGTGTTCTAGTGGCTTCCCGCCTTGCTTGGGGTGAAACACTTAAAAAAAAAAAAAGAATTCATGATGCCACATAATTATTTCCACTTTTGGAACATATGATTTTTCAAAATGTGGATATATGTATTGAGAATGCTTAGCTAAAAACAGATTGTTAAGATGAATTTCCTGTCTGCTGTTTCATAAGTAATCTAGTTGGTTAAACTCTTTGACAGTTATTTCCAAAATTTGCAATTCATAAGGCATCTTATAATTGTTTCTGCTACTTAATGAATTGTTCCCTCTCATCCATTGGTCTTAATTAGGCTTCTTTTTACCTGAGATCTTGCCATCAAGATATGTGATCTCACACCTTAAAATGTGTTGTTTTATCTTGAGACATTTTAGATATACACAGAACAGAGTTACAATGTTTTACTCACAGTAACATTAACAACGTCTAGATGCCTAATAGGGGAGGAACGTTACCTACACTTATGTACATAAGGGCAGAAATGTTAGCTACAATTAGGTGCTGAATATTGGATAAATATTACTCACACTTAGGTGCCAAATAAGGGAAAAACTTCACCTACACTTAGATGATTAAGGGGCAGGAACATTACTTACTCTTAGGTGATGAATAGGGGAGGGTTGTTACCTACACTTTACAGCCATGACCTGCCTTGATATGTCCACAGAGTGGGATCATCTTCATTTCCTATGTATTCTGTTGGTAAAAAGAATGTTCCATGCAGACAACTTCTTCCCAAGAAACAGTATTTTGTGGGATAGGCAATTGCATAGATCCTTCTCTGAATACTACAGCATTAATTATTTCAAATCTTGGCTCAACTTTTATCTATCCTCCATATCCTCATAATCTTTACTTCCTACTCCCTCCTCTTATGTTCATATGGAACACCTCATTCAGTGTTTCCTGGACGATCACCAAAGTTAAACCTGGTTGAACTTAGTTATTACCTAGATGGATGACCTCTTGGGAATACCGTGTGCTGTAAGCTTGGATGTGCAGGTGGTGTAATGTATACAGGCTCAGAATTTCAATAATGGAGCTGAGTTCCAATTTCTGTTATGTTTGTTGTTATATTCACTTACACCCAGAAACATATGAATCCACCTCTTCTCCTCCAGCTATGGGTTAATTATTCTCCAGGCAGACATCTTTATTGAGTGACAGACCTTTGTTTCAAAGGGAAAGTACATTTTCTAAAAATTACCTATTACTACAGAAATGATGTATCACTAAAATGATTATTATCTAAAAAAAAATATTCTTATAATCTAAAAATATTTTCTGGCTTTAAATAACCTGAAAAGCTGTAGAAAACTAATCAATCAATAAATAAACCCTATTCAGTAACCCTCTGTCTTGAGTGGCTTAAAGCCTTGTATTGGGTGAACATTAGCATAAAAAATGAAATCCCTTATATTTTTTGTATATTGAGAAATATTTCACACTTCTGTCCAATTATTAAGAATGTCCCTTGTATTAGGTACCAAAGAATAAATAAAATCAAAGAAACACTTGATATAAGAGCCAATAACAAAATGTTCAGCTTGTAAAATTAGATTTAAAATAAAAAATAAATAAATAATAATAAAATATAATAAAAATAATAAAATAAAAAAAAATAATAATAAAATGATAATGAGTAAATAAATAATAAAAATAATAAAAATAAATAAATAAATAAAAAATAAATCATTAAAAAATAAAGTTGACATTTTTCAGAAAATATAACTTTTCTGTTCACCTGCTTGTGGCCAACCAATTCTCAAGATATACAAACTTATGCAAATTGAAAATAGAGGTTTATCATGTCAAGAAAGATATCAATAATTATCTGAAGTTCTTTGATGGCAAAAAAAGATGAGGATATTCAAAAAATATTGAATGATAATAAAATGATGATTGGATGATACTAATAATTAATTTTCCATTTTGATAAGGAATATGAAATCTCTTTGAATCTTGAGTTTTTATTGTTAAAGTTTTCTTCTTTCTTTCTTTCTTTCTTTCTTTCTTGACATTATTATTACTTATTACTTATTTCTTATTACTTTAATTGACATTAAAGTAATAAGTCAAAGAGGTACATTTGATAAGAAACTCTGTTCACTCTGACATTCATTCAAAAATATATATGGTCATTCCTTGTCTTGGTAGAAGTTTTTGCATGTCCCAGCAATACCAAAAGCAAAGGTCAAGGAGAAGGACCAAACTGAACACAATCAACCCCCTATACTACATATAAGTATCTGTAAGTCAACAGACTGCAGTGTCTAGCTGGTATCTATTGAGTATGACTCAGACTTATGCAAAAACTACCGATCTTCCAATAGTACCACTCACTACTGGATTAACTTGTAACAACCTTGTTCATAACCGTAACCTTTATTCTTATTGTACTGGTTTTTTACAATAAACTTTAACTTATTTTATCCACCTTGTTTTCCAAGTATATATTCCTATTAGCATGGAATATAACAATTTTAATATCTCCAATTTGTAATTCGCATGTCTAGTCTTTTCTTTTTGCTTTCCTTTACTACCTTTTGTAGGAGTTTCCATAGTTTCTTTTTATGTCTTTTATCAACAATGTGTCAACTGCATATCTAATACTATTAAGATTGTGACCACCAATAATTAGTCCTGGTAGGACTTTCAATTTTCTCAGGATTGCTTCACTGTAAAGGTTGAATAAGTCTGGCGAGAAGACACATCCTTGTCTTATACCACTTTCTAATTTTGTGCATTTGTTTAAATCATTTTCTATGTATATGCATAGAAAATGAATTATCTAAATATATCAGTTTTGCTTATTAAATAGATTTAAATTATTTGGATTCTGATTCTAATGTCTTTTGATTATTCATCAGATTTTTTCTTATTTTATAAACCAGACTTGGAATGAAAGTAGTAAGGATACTTACCAATCATCATAAAATTCAGAATGTAGAATTGCTAAAATAATTACTAAAAACATCAGATACCTCTGTACATTATTCATTTATAATAAATTGAGTTTTGGAGATAAGGAAATTGAACATAGAACAGGCTGTACTAGGGGTAGTTTTTCCCAACACCACTTGATGCTACAAAACCAAAACATTAAGACTCAAGTCATGTTCTTAACTAATTTTATCAGATTGAGACTTTGACTATGTATAGCTCACATTAAAACTACTATATCCTATATGATCAATGAAATTAAGCATTTTCAAGCCTGGTCAATACCTAGATGAGTGAACACTTTGGAATACAAGG
The DNA here is from genome assembly GCA_903632075.3 of Acanthosepion pharaonis. Lineage (NCBI taxonomy): Eukaryota > Metazoa > Mollusca > Cephalopoda > Sepiida > Sepiidae > Acanthosepion > Acanthosepion pharaonis. Next base: position 695,033 of record CAHIKZ030001846.1, read on the forward strand.
TTCTGTAAGCTTGGATGGAAGATCTTGTAAGGGATAATGGCTTGGAATTGTTAATTGAAGAGCCAAGTTCCAATTCAAGTTGGGTTTGTTATATTTACTTATGTACAAATATATTTGAGAAAGTTATGAATTCACCTCTTCTCACCCCAGCTATGAGTTAATTAGTAAAATTTATATCACTAAAACCATTATCTCAAAAAAATTCTTAGAATCTAAAAATATTTTCTTGCTTTAAATAAGCTACACGGAAAATGAATGAATGAATAAATCAGTTGGCAAAGTTTAACCTTCATGCTTCCAAAAAACTGTGTGTCAAAAGAAATAGTTATTCCCTTAACACTACTATATACACTTTTAACACACTTGGTTATGTTTATTTACAAGATTATAAAATTTGTGAACAAAATACAATAGTTATTAGTTACCTTTTATAAAGGAATACATGTAAAAAGAAATCTTTTTATTAAAAACTTATAAATAAAAATTAGAAAATCATCAAAATATGTAAACCAACTAGAATGCGGTAAGAATTGCAAACATTCTGTAATCATAATCAAAGAAAACTTTGTCCACCCAATGATTTACGAGATACACACTTCAAATATTGAGTGTTTGTGGTCTCATGTAAAATCCAAAATTAAAAGTATGTTTGGTTCAGAGGAAGAGTTCTTCTCAACCTATTTTAAGAAATTTATGAGGTGAGAGCGAATGAAAAAATATTCCTGGAAAATGAATTTTTTCCAAAATATATAATTACAGTTACTCATCATTATGTGTTAATTTAAATTAAAAATTTTATTTATAAAAAAGTTAATATTTCATTAAAGTTGATTCACATATTTTTATAATCTTATAAATATAAAATTAATCTTTTAAATAAGAAATCTAATAGCATTTAACATCTTTGTTGTTAATTCTCAAAAATCAAGAAAATGTATAAATCCAATTTCATATGTTTGGGTTTTATTAAAATTCTAATCATCACTTTTTAAAGAAATAAACATTGCTGTGGACGTCAAAAGTTATGATAGTGGTGTCAAGGGAATAACTGTCCTTTTTATACACCATTCTTTTTGCAGGTGTGAATTTTAAACATTGCCAAGATTTTCATGTGGTTGTCATGCATCAAACTCATTCAGAAATGTCAAAACAATAACATACTTTATGAGCTTGTGTAAAAAAAAAATATTTGTAAGAGCTACAAAAGATTATAAGTTGTGGAGAGCTGTGATCACCCATGTTCTATGGTATGTAAAGGAAGAGAAATAAAGTATTAGGTGACCTATAATAAAATTATTTTTCCTATTTCATGCGGCCTCCAAAATTGTGATGAGAAGCGAAAATAAAGTGAAGTGAAAACAAGTGGAGAAAAGAAAAAAAGATAACAAGTTTTTTCATCCACAGCATCTATTTTTTGATTTCAAAAATAATTTAAGAATTATTTCTTTCTCCTTCAGAAATTCAAGGTTCAAGTTCGATTCTCCCCAGTTCTGGAAGAGGAGGAAATAAAAGAAAAAGGCATGAAAATTGCAGCACAAATTATGCAAGCTGAAGTTGATAAGAAATACCAGGCGGCCTTGCAGAAATTAGAGAAAGAAAAAGAAGAGCAAAATTTGGTAATTAATATACATTAATTTCTACATACATACATGCATACATACAGTAATACACTGCTGTCTAACAAGAATCAATAATTTAGCATGCAGTTATTTGCATCATTTAAATGTGGACTATTTTTGACAGGAGAGCAGCACGTTTCACCTTGGTCTCTCATTTCCCGCTGACATGAAGTGGAATGATTACATTGCTACTAGGAAAGTTGGTTCACTGTGTCATGCCAGGCAGTCCATTTTACATATTTATAAATCTACCATTTGTTTGTGCATTGAATATTGCTGTCATATCTGGTCTAGTGTTCCTGTTCTATATCTTGACCATCCTGAGTATGATGATAAACTTCATTGTGCGATGGATAAATTGTCGTCTAAGTTCAGTACCTGGTTAAGAACTTGGAGAGAACTGAAAACTGACATCCATTAAGCATGACACATGAGCGAAACGAAGGGTTTAGTTCGACATTCCAACCGCCTGAAGAAGGCCGGAGTGTACAACAGCCGAAACATTGTAATAAATATGGTGACAAAGATGAGGACGATAGTCCAAATAATGTAAATAGTGTACATAATACCGCATCTCAGAAATATAGACAGATACTGAATGCTTTTGGACTATTGAAACTGGAAAGTGAAGACTGGGTAGCTCATGCCCAAATATAACAGTAGTACTCCATTTTGTAACTGACCTGACCTTTGTAAAGGTATAGAATAGCACAAGGAGTCAGATACTTAGTGAAGTGGTTCAGAAAAAAAAATACAACCATTTTTCTTGCATCTTTAGCAGTGGATTTTAGTGGATTTAGGAAAATTTCAGGAAAGACCAATATTCAACTGATATTACAAATATACTTTTGTTTCCTTTAATTATACTTCAGCATTTTGATTTCTAATATGTAATACATATTTAATAATTTCTAATCATATATATTTCATTCTGGTGTCATCATGGGGTAAGTGTGTCAAACAGGAGTTATTTTTATATTTTACAATTATTTTAGTTTGTAATTGTATTTAATCATTTATAATCTGATATATTTAATTCTTTTATCATTAAGTGATTGATGTGTTTTACAAGGCTTTTTTTATATATTTTAATGTTATTTTTATATTAAAGCATGATTTAATTATTTATAATCAGATTCTGGATTCATTAGGTATCTAATATGTCAAAGAAGGATATTTTTAAATATTATTTTAACTTGTGATCATAATATAATAATTCATAATCGTATATATTTAATTCTGGGGTTGTCTTGGAAGAAGTGTGGCAAAGAGGAGTTATTAATATGTTAACATTATTTTGATTTGAAATTAGAATTTAATAATTTATAATTTAATTATGGTGTCGTCATGAGACTATTGTGTCAGTTGTTTTTAGATTTTAACATAATTTTGTTATGTAATAATTTAATCATTTATAGCCATAGATATTTCATTCTGTGAGTATCAAATTTTCCAAGCCCTCTTTCCTTATAATGTGCCCTAGATATTTCAAATACTCTTCCTAATGTCTGTCTATATTTCTGAGATGAGGTATTATGTACATTATTTACATTATTCGGACTATTGTCCTCATCTTTGTAGCCCTATTTATCACAACATTTCAGCCGTTGTACACTCCGGCCTTCTTCAGGTGGTTGGAACTGATAACTGGCATCCATCAAACATGGCACATGGAACTAGAACAGTCTACCCCAATGAGCGAAATAAAGGGTTCAGTTCGAAATTCCAACCACCTGAAGAAGGCCGGAGCGTATAAATACATGATAAATATGGCGACAAAGATGAGGACAATAGTCCAAATAATGTAAATAATGTACTCTTCCTAGTGTTATGTGTCCTTTTGTCTCCATTTTCTCTAAAACATTGCTGTTTGGTCCATGGTATCCTCAGCATCCTTCTGTAGAATCACATTTCTGTTACTTCAAATCTCTTCTTCATCTGTGAGGAATTTGTCCAGCATTCACTGCCATATAGGAGGACTGATATTACATACCAGTTCAGTACTCTTTTCTTTGCTTATAATGAAATTTGTTTGTTTCTTAATAGTTTGCTTAGCTTTTAGAAGGCATTTTTTATTATCCTATCAGACTACAATGTTACATTTTTCATCCTCTACTGTTTAAAAAACAAAACAACCTAGGTTATTGTTATGGTCCAAGGTTAGGACCATAGAAGAACAACACGGAACACAAGAGTAGAAATAACAAAGAATATATTACAGGAAAAATAATACAAGAAGTGGAAGGTGTTAGTATAGCTGTCAGACTGGTTTGAAGTGAACTACTATCAGCTTGACTCAATTCAATACTGTCCGTCTCTCTTGAGAGGCGTAGTATATATATAGCGTTAGGAAGAGCTCATTCTGTCAATCTAGGTAAGGACCCATGAACACCCCCCCCTTCCAAGTTTTTACCTCACTGGGGACTTTAATATTTTTTCCGCTTCAGATTAATCATCAAAGGATCTGTAAATTTTCTTTTTCTGCTTGATTTCCGTGGTTCTGAAATTGCTTGAGGCCTTTGCATATTGAAGGTGTCAAATATTGTGTCCATTACTTCCTCCTCTTCCTGAGGTAGACTGTTAGAATCCTCTAACAGCCTCTTTCTGATCTGATTTATGTGCCTTTTATGTGAGAACTTCAGACCCTGAATTACATAAATCATGTTCCTGATTCGTTTCCCTATTGTACCTGGCTCCCAATAGGATGTGTTGTTTTTGAACATTTTAAAAAAACTTTCTCCCCTGGGCTAAATTTTCTTTTTGGCACAAAAGACGTTGGTGATTGCTTTGTCTGTTTTGGCAGTAATTTATCAAATACCAATCTAATTTTTTGAGCAAACATTACTTCTGCCGGTGATAATGCTGATGGTGTAGTACTGTTTGGTGTAATTCTATACACTTGCATGAATTGTTGTAAAGCCTTTTCTGTTGGTACGTCATAAGCTTTCCTTAGTGCTCTTTTTAATGTATCTACAAACCTCTCCACTTGTCTTATCATGTGTATCTTTTAAAAGTAATACTTACACTAATAGGAAATAATGCCAAATTAAAAATGAAAAATCCATAAATTATGTATTGTCTGAGATCAAAATATACTCTGTAACTATTTTCAAAGAATCCTTTTACTTTAAATGTTTTAATGTCTTAAAATTCAGTTGTATTATTCTTTTATAATCCTCTAGGGAAAAGGATCGAAAAGGGCCACAAAACCTTCTGCAAAAGTTCACAAAGGGAGTCCTGCTGACCTGTTAGAAGCCCCAATATCTATCTCCCCACCAACACCAGAGTCCTTCACCAAAGAGTAAGGGTCTTTATTATTTCACAATTAATCTTTTGAACATTATTAACATGTCTTAACTAAGACTATTTTAATAATATTAACCAATATTTAACCTTTGTATCTGTGTGTCTAAAGGATGTTTATTCTCTTGACACTGCTATTACTGTACACACTTTTGCTTCCCTCAGCAACATTTATTTACAAATTTATTTACAAATTTATAAAAATATGTGAAGTAAGTATAATGCGGTATTTACTATTTACCATTTTATAAAGAAATAAGTTTGAAAAGAAATCTTTTTATTCAAAAATGTATACAAAATTACATAAATTTCAAAATGGTATTCTCAGCATCCTCCTGTAGACCCACATTTCTGTTGCTTCAAGTCTCTTCTTCACCTGTGAGAAGATTGTCCAGAATTCACTGCCATATAGGAGGACTGATATTACAAATCAGTTCAATACTCTTTTCTTTGTTTCTGATAAAATTTGTCTGTTTCTTAATACCTTGCTTAGCTTTTAGAAGGCATCTTTTGCTATCCCAATGCACCTTCAGATTACAATGTTACATTTTCCATTTTTCAACTACAATGCAATATTTCTTATTTACCATTTTATAAATAATGATGAAAATAAGATTTTATTTGATGGTGTGTTTAATACATTTGTTGTCAGTTTTGAAGAATAAAGAAAATGTGTAAACCCACTTTCAAATGCTTGGGTTTTTTCAATTCTAATCATCACTTTTTGAAACAATAAATATTGCAGAAGAGTGAAAAGCAGCATTGAACAATTTGCTCAAAAAATGTGTGAAGTGGAACCAGACTGATAAGTGTCAGAAGCTGTTTGAAGAAATCAAGAAAATACTAATGTCAGACTTATTAGTGCATTGCGATCCAAAATCAGAAATTGTCTTGGTCTCAGATGCTAGTGACTATAGTGTATAAATAGTGATTCTACATAAATATGATGACTGTAACATGAAAACCATTGCACATGCTTCATGTTCACTACTACTGGAAGCAACAAAACTACAACTAAATCAAAAAAGAAATATGAGCAATAATATTTGCAGTGAAAATAATTTCACAAATTTATACACAGGAGTTTTCATTTACAGACTGGCCAAATACCTATATTATCAACTTTGGGTTTGAAAAAAAGGAATTGTTATGCATAAAGTGAATAGATTACAATACTTATTAATCTTATTAAATACGATTTCAGGATGGAATACCAACTGTCCTAAAAATTAGGACATGTTGGTGGTTTATCAAGATTGATACCAAAAAATACTGAACCGTTTAAGGACACTGTTATTGCAGCATTAAAAAGTGTAATAGAAATTAAAAATATATTCTACAATGTAGTACACGAACTACCTGTTACCCTGGAAGAAATAAAATTAGAAACAGAACATGACATGTTTATTTCAAAAATAAAAAAAAATGTCTAAAAAAAAAAAAAAGAAAGATAGATGATTTTTAGAACACAATCCAGACTTGAACACTTGCTGTATCATGGAGTACTGATGTTTGCACAAAGAGTAGTAATACCTATCATATTACAAAAGCAGATATTAAATGAATTTCATAGTGGACATCCAGGAATTTCAAGGATAAAATCTCTTATGAGAAGCTATGTATACCAGACCAAGATGGATCAAGACATTGAAAAATTAGTCAAAGCCTGCAGAGGTTGTGATCTGGGAGCAAAATCACCTACCAAAAAATTACCACCTTGGTCAAAGACAGATATTCCATAGTTAAGATTGCACATAGATTTTGCATGTCCAATAAACGGATCACATTATCTTATGGTAGTGGATAGTTTTACTAAGTGGTCTGAAATTTGTAAGTGCAAAAAACCAACTCCAATGAATTTTTTTACACAAACTGTTTGAAAAGTATGGCATTCTGGATGCCATAGTCTCTGATAATGGTACACAATTCATTGCTTACAAATTTAAATAAATTTTGTAATATGTTCTCAATGGAACATATTACTACTCCACTGTATCACCCAAGGTCAAACTCACAAGCTGAACAAATTGCGGGTGCTTTTAAGAACACTTTGAAAAAAGCAGGTAAAGAAGCACTACAAAAGTTCTTGAGATTATATCGGATACCACTAAATCTTAATACACCAACTAGCATGTCACCTGCAGAATTGATCTTCACAAGAAAAATTAAATCGTTGTTCGACAAGTTACAAGATCAAAAAAGGACACAAGATTCTTCAAAATTGGCAAAAAAACATTTTCAGAGTATATAAAAATGGAAAAGAAATCTGGGATGATGGCGTAATAAGGTCACAAATTGGAAAAATGACATATATATGGTAAAAAGGAAAAAAATGGGAACACAAAAGGCATTGGAATCAATTAAAGAAAAGGTTTACGGAAGAAAGGCCTACAAGACAGGAACAACTTATGCAAGTACTGTATGATATTTTTGATGTACCAACACCCCAAGAATTCATTGAATGTACAAGTATGATTACCAGAAAAAGGAAACATACAAAAAAACTAGAGGTCGATACAAGAGAGAAAAATTTCAGTACATGGTGAACTCACCAGCAAGAGGAGGGGGCGAATACTAAAAAATAAAATAGAATATTTACTCATGGAAAAATTTTTAAAATCTCAAAAGGGGGATTTTTTTCAGAGTAAATAATAGACCCTCTGTAACAGAAATGAATTAGGCAAAAAACCTAAAATAAAGAACTCAAAGTGAGTCATGAAAGTTTGTTGGAGTCAGTTGGGAAGAATTCTAATGACATTACGGCAATTATTCTAAGAAAGACATAATATTATAACCACTAGGAGTGACTCATAACAAACAGTGAGACCTAATTGCCAATCTAGTATAGAAGTGTGACAAAAGAAACTATTAGAATCGAACATGCCATTGTCTCATGCTAGTTCAACTGTAAAACAGTGAGACCTAATTGTTAATCTAGTAGAGAAGTGCAAGAACAGATACTATTACAATAGAACATAGCATTTTCTCTAGTTCAAACCTAAAACAGTGAGACCTAATTGCCAATCTAGTATAGAACTGTGACAAAAGAAACTATTACAATAGATATACCATTGTCGCTAGCTAGTTCAACAGTAAAACAGTGAGATCTAGTTCCCAGTCTAGTAGCATGATTAGATTCATGAAGTCAAAGCACCAGGGACTAAAGCTCATTAGAACAATTACCCTGAAAATATTTGTAGAAAAAGCAGAGTGGAATTATAGGAGATTAGTTTTGTGCAGATCTATTACACACAAACATACATATATACAAAAATACAAATCACATATAACGCCAAGCATTCATTGGTTAATTAATCACCACTGTATAGACAATTTACAAATCGCAGCAATGCGACAATTTCGTAATCGCTCTATTTCTAAGTAGTCAATTTTGTGCACTTTTGGGAGAAATGGATCACAGAAGCTTTGTTAAGTCTCCCCAAAGCTTGCTCACTGATTGGTTGATGCCAACCAATCAAATCGTCTGCACATGAAGAATAATTCTTCCTGTACTGCGGTTTGGAGCCTACAGTCGCTTATAAAAGCTAAGGTCTTTTTCATCCCATGAGTGAGAATTTCAATTGCCAAATGAATCCATGACAATTGAAATCATGTGCCAATTTTCTCACTCACACACATCACTCACATGCTGATCATAACTTGTACACACTCACATAAACTCTTCTTACACAGCAATATCTTTCAAGAACAATCATTACAAGAGACTCTCATAAACATTCTTCCAGTGAACTTTGTAACATTAAAATAACAGTTAAAGAGAGTCAACTCTTGGTTAATTCAATCTTTTCTTACTTAAATGCATGCTTTCCATCACATTGTTGTTTGATATTGTACATCTTTTTAAATACATATTTTATGTGTAACAATGTCTTTTGGTTATCCATTTTTGTGTGAGCCTTGTTTGCTAATCTAAAGTTAAATTAATGTGGTGAAGTCCCCCACAGTTTCTTACTTTAACATAACAGAAAATAGATGCTCCATTTTATTTGCAAGAGAATTTGACTTATGCAAGTTGGATGATGCCATCAAAAATCAGTGCTTCTTTTGTTATATTCCTTCCTATTATTTGGCTTTCATCATTGAGTCAAATATAGTTTTTTCAATTTCTATTGTTGAACTCTGTTCTTTCATGGAGTTGACTTTTTCATCTTTTGCCTTCAAAGATATCTTTGAGCAATTCATACTTGTCATAAGAAAGATCCAAACAACTGGCATTATCATTGATCAGTGATGACTCCAGTATTGCAAATGGTTAATGTTTTGCTAGTGAAACTATAAAAGAATTTCATAATCTATAAATGAGAGATATTTATAGATTATGAAATTCTTTTATAGTTTTGCTGGCAAAGCATTAACTGTTTCTTTTGTCTTTTTATCCTAATTTATTTTTATTAATTTTGTTTGTTAAACTTTTATGCACAAAATATTTAATTTGCTTAAAATATTTAACAATATTTAAATTTGTAGATGGCTATATTTATACTGCAATCAGTCATTTCCTTATAAGGAAACATTTGGCAAGCATTTGACCAAACAGCATTCCTGTTGGTTGAAACTTATAAAATCATTCTCTTAAAACAGTTTTTTTTGGGAAATTAGGTTTCTCAAGTTCAGTAACTGTTATTGCTCTTTCCAGTATAGATGGCGTACGGCTTCAGGTAATAGACTTAACATCTTGATTATATCATTAATTATCATTGTAGTTACATGTGCTATTCTTTGTTGCTGCTGTTGAAAGTCTTCAAGTGATGTTATTCTTATGATTCCAAAGGACAATACTTTTTAGATTTGATGAAGTGTTGACTTCTTTAACATTTAGCACTCTGCATCATTTCTACATATTACTTCCCCTTTTACTGTACAGTGAAAACTCAGTTCTCAAACATCTCACATGTCAAACAAATCAGTTTTTGAACAGAAAATTCAAGATGAAAATGCCTCGTTTATCGAACAAAATTTTGGTTCTCGAACAACATAGCTGAAATGAGTTACCACAAATGGAATAATTTCTGGGTCGACTGCCATGTTGTATATATTCGTGTATTGTGGCGTGCTTTTCTTTTTTAATTTTATTGTACTGTGGCACTTTTCTCTACATTTATTATTTATTCTTATTTGAAAAATAGTTTCAGTTTATGAAAATTTCAGGTTACGAATGGCCTTCAGGAACAAATTGAATTCATGAACCGAGGTTCCACTGTATATGGAATCTACTCAAAATAGACTATTAATTCTATATATTTGAAATTGCAGTAGCTTGGCTCTCAATTTCAGTCAATATTGTTTTAGGTGTTACCATATGACTACACAACTAACAAATTCAAATTCAACTTGCATTAGCAGGATTAACATTTTGCTTGGTGAAAATAGTCACCTACAGATTGCTAATGGTTAAGATCAAGAAGATTCATTTAATTGAAGCCATTTTAATTATTAACCTGAGAAGATGTTTGTATATATCTGACAGCTTAAAGTTTCCTGAACAAGTTGGTTGCCATGCATGATAAATACATATGAAAGTCTATATCTGACAAGGCTATTTAAGAGCTTGACTTGAGGCCTTAAGCTAAATGAGGATTCAAATACAACAGTAACTGAGCAAGATTTACCTATAGACTCAAGTATAATAAAAGACTGATTTTGACATTAAATGTGTTGATATGGTATAGAATCCACCAACCTGGATCTTTTTTTTTGCATAACATAATTGGTGAGCATATTGTACACTATTTACAGTATTCAGACTATTGTCCTCATCTTTGTCGCCATATTTATCACAACGTTTCAGCCATTATATGCTCTGGCCTTCTTCCAGTGGTTGGAATGTTGAACTGAATCATTAAGGACACATGGCACTGTGGATAAAAGCATTGGTTAGATCCAGTGACAGGACCCAAAAAGTTGTGAGTTCAATACCTGGTTCAGGCAGTGGAGAAATTGGAGAGGTGAATTAACAGGAGATAACTGATAACTGACATCCATTTGATATGGCATGCGGAACTAGAACAGTCTACCCCAGTGAGTGAAATAAAGGGTTCAGTTCAACATTCCAACCACCTGAAGAAGACCAGAACATACAACGGCTGAAATGTTGTGATAAATATGACAATAAAGATGAGTACAATAGTCTGCATAATGTAAATAGTGTAAATAACACCTCATCTCAGAAATATAGACAGAGCATATTGTAATATTTACCAACCCTGTATATAATAGAATCATGGGAATACATATAATGTTATTTTTGTATGTGTATATGTGTCTGTATTGTGACCATCACAATGAGTAAATTTTTTCCTTTTCTTAATTTGTAGATGCTGGATTTAGATGTCTGAGTTACATGTTAAAACAATAATGACCAGTTTGAATTAAAGAAATTTCTTGCTTTTCTTGGAATATTATCTTTCGATTTGGTTGTAACTGTAGCTTGTTGATTCTTTGTCATTGGTTCCAATCTGCTTTACATATAAGAATAAAACAAGAGAGAAATACAGAAAATGATGAGAAAGAGAGAAGCTTGAAAACCACATGATCACTGAATGTTGTCAAATGCTTCAAATGGAACAGAAAAGTAGGCATAACAGAGTAGGAAGAGTAATACACTGTGAATTATGCAAATGACATTGGTTTGACTATGTTGCTGCAGTTGTTACACTAAGTCATTTCAGCTGATGCATTCTCCAGCTTTCTTTAGGTACATAATCTGTAATAAAAGAGAAAGGACTTTTCTAGATATATAGGTATTGAACAGAGAAGAAAAGATTGAACAAATCAGTTCATTCCCTTCAATGCAACTCAAAATGATGATTTCCAGTCATGTATGTAATTCTTACTTTACACAGGCTTTTCAATTTCTTCCTTTTGAGCAAAGATAACTAAATCATATTGAAATCCATACTGAGTCGACTTGTATTTCATTCCAGCTGCTTTCTTCCTTTTTCCTTAATCTTCCATGATGTGCCATCTTCATCATTTCGACATCATCCCAGAATGGGTTATGTGAACATTTTTCACTTCAGAGGTGGTCTGCCATGAGAAACTCCTCTCATTCTCCTTTGGATATGTCATACTTATCTTCCAAGAGTATGACTTCCAGGAAATGGCTGCCTTCTCCCTTGTATTCTGATATAAAGTGGGTGCTGAAACTACTTCCCAAAATCTGAACAAATGACAAAGCATAAGAATTTATTTTGTTCACTTCTTGATTGAGCCCAAACTGTTTTAGCATATGTGCTTTTCTGGAAAAGGAAACTCTTTTAGAATGTATTGGCTGAAACAACAAAAGCAACACAACAATAAGATAAAAGGTTTAAACAGTTCCTCAAATGATAATGATACTTCTCAAAATTACTAAATAAATTTTCCATTCTGAATTTTCGTTATTTAAGATACTTTTGTATCCTTGAAGAGGGTTACAAACAGGCAAAGACTCAAGTGAAAAGGAACAGCAACATGCACGTAGATGAAAGAAAGAGGTTTATTGTAAAAAAGAACACTACTGAAAGACAGGGAATCAGTTAGCAAGCTAGTAATTTCTGAAGCAAGTCCGCCAGGTATATCCTGTGTGCACTATATATATATATATATATATATATATATATAGCGCTATAGTCAGTTTACATATTCGATAGGGAGAGTGGGACATTCCATTACAACAGATACATTCAGTAAGGCCTAATGAAGGCCAAAGAAGAGATTGGCTGAAACATAGGGTTAACAAGAGAAGCAACAAAAAATGAAATAAGTAGTTTAAAAAAAAAAAACTTACAATGATGAGATGATACATTTTCTCAAAATTAAGAGGAAGAATCTTCTTATATGTGGAGTAATCCTTCAGGACATGGATGGTCATGGTTGTCTACAACTTCCTATCCTTTGTCGCTTTTAGGTAGGTTACTTGCTGATTTTCTCTGTTTTTCTTGCTTTGTACATGTCCTGTAAGTGTTAAATTCTCCAAGCCCAAGATAAAAAATAGTGAATTTTATGTAGTGTTTTTTTTTTTTAAACTTAGCATGATTCACAGATTTGGATGTAAAAAAAAAAGACCGCAGAATGATGTCAAAATCCTCCAAAAATTTTCATTTTTTAATAGTTGTGATTAGTTTAATTTGTAATGTGTATAAATGTAGGTAAAAAACAAAACCAAATGTCAGTAAGACAGCAATGATTACAAAGTACTGCTCAGGGCATCCAATTACCCCCACCCCTCCCTCACAGGTCAGGAAGGTCGGTGATAGTAGGCGCCGGCCCTGCTAAGAAATTTCAAAGTTTGATTAATTGTTACAAAACTGAATACTGAATAGAGTTTATAAGACAAGAATCATAATGAGTTAATAAAAAGGTACTTGAGTCAAAAAGGTAGACATGTCATGTTCTTAAATAGACTTGTCATAGTATTTATCGATCCACCCATGAGGATAGAATGTGGCACAAGGCTGGTTTAATGTGGGTACCCATGAGCCCGTAGGCTCGGCCAAAAATATAGCCTTTTTGAACCCGAACGAAACCTTGGCCTTCGGCAAAGCTTCGTCCGGGTTCCTCTCTGCTAACGCAGAGAGTTCAACAGACGCCGACTCGGAAGCTCACAAAGGCAGTGTACTACACTTTGTATATTTATTGTATCGAAAAATACAATTGTGGCACAAGGCCTGAAAAGGGGAGGGGTTGAGGCTGGTCTTCACTGACTATCCTATACCTAGCTAATCCGATTCACGACCCATTCACTCATTACAGTTTGCCCACTCACCACAAGAACTCATCCTTCACCAATCAATTCTCCTTACACCATAATACCACATCCTCACAAGGGGGAGACCTACAAAACGCGCCCCATGCTATTAAAAATTTGCAGCGTACTACACTTTGATCCTAGCCTCCAAGCCGAGCAGCTCAGTATTTATCGATCCACCCACGAGGATAGAATGTGGCACAAGGCCGGTTTAATGTGGGTATCCCCGAGCCCGTAGGCTCGGCCAAAAATATAGCCTTTTTGAACCCGCCTAGACGGGTTCAGGCCCTGTCTACCTCCCCGAACGAAACCTTGCCCTTCGGCAAAGCTTCGTCCGGGTTCCTCTCTGCTAATGCAGAGAGTTTGACAGACGCCGACTCGGAAGCTCACAAAGGCAGCGTACTACACTTTGATCATAGTCCCCGGCCCAAGCAGCTTATCATAGTCATAGTGAGACCTTCATATGCAAATATAGAAATATGTAAACTGTCAGCTGTATGGAATCACTTTCTTGGATCAATGGTCAAAACTGGTTTTGAGCAAATGAGACCTGTAGGTCTTTTAAAAGACCATCTTTTCTTCCAACCTTGTGGATTGGTACTTTAGAATCATAAGAAATTCTACCGTGTACCAGAATTTGTAAAGAAAAAAATTTGGAAGAGAAAATAACGACATAATCAAGATGTTGATGTTTCACACTATTTCAAACAAAAGATTAGAGAGGTAACCCCCAGCAATTCTGGTAAGAGTAATAACAGTTGACTTGAGAAACTTATTTTCTTGAAAGATCTATATATAAAAGTCTGTAACTGCCATTAGTCTGTCCATCCATCACATCCTCTAAAATAGCCACACATTGACCAATCAAAACCAAATTTTGGAGTGAAGTGCAAACAGGTAAGCGGGTACAAAGTACAGTTGGTTTTACAAGGGTATGTAGCTTAGTACTGAAAATGTACATTAATTTTTTTTTTTAAATTAAAAGCTTTATTATTTAACATACAAAATGCTCTATTTTAAAAACAATTTAACAATTAAAATAAAAAGCTTTATTTAATAAAAATGCAACATTGTTTCTTCACGTATCTTTTCTTTAAGTTAGATACATATATATATATATATATATATATATATATATATATATATATATATATATATATGCATGTTTCATTAAAACGACAGACAAGGTACTACGGTTGAGCTTTTTATTTAATTGTGTTCTGACAAGAGCTTTCTTTTCTGGACAAAGAGTGTGTAAGAACTGTCCGTATGTTCTGTATTTCCGAGCGCTTTCAGCTATACCTTTAGCCATTATCAAGGATGATTCAATTATCAGCTTAGTAGAGTGTGTGCATTCTGTGTATGTTCAGTGTGTGGTAGTGATGTTTTTAGTTTCCGAATACGGTTAGCACATTGTGGCTTTGTACATAGTTAATATTGTTAAGGGTTGGCTTTTTTTTTTTTATTATTAGAGCTTCCATTATTTTTTAGTCTTTTTTGCAAGTGGATGCAGTTAATATATTTGTGTTTTCTACTAGTATGTTCCTAATAGTGTCGGGTAAATCTGAGTGTGTGTTTAAATGTGTTCTGATAATAAAAAGCTCAACCGTAGTACCTTGTCTGTCGTTTTTAATGAAACATGCATAAAGGAAGGATTGCTGCCTAAATATACTAATATATATATATATATATATATATATATATATAAGAATCCAGTTTCCAGTTTACTCTGTGTTTGTGAGAACTATAAACAAATCACAAGGCCAAATGCTTCAAAAAGTTAGAATTTGGCTCCAGAAAGAAATATTTACACATGGCCGGTTGTATGCTGTATGCTCAAGAGTAGGAAATCCTAAGAATTTATTCTTTTCTGTGAAAAAAGCAAAAAAGAAATTTTCCTAAAAAATGTTGTTTACCATAAAGTCCTATAAAATTAAAGTAAGGTTATTGGCAAAGTATTTTTCAAAACAAGTCAGCGTATTCAAATTTCATTGATTGGTTTTTGAAATTGAATGAAATGTAGAGTTAGTATATCTCAGCAAAAAATGTTAGTGACAACTTCAACAATACTAAATACCATCAGGATTTCAACAAAAATTTCTAGTTGTTATAAATTTCAACAATTTCCTTGTATGGAAACAGCTAATACTACCATTACCTGACCCAGTCTACACAAGCATCAAAAAGGTAAATACAAAGACATTGGTAGGATTTCTACCAAAGTCTGTGCATATCCACTTAGAAGATGGGCCTTTTGGTACAGGATCTTATTCTTGCAAGATATGCAGTTAGTGAATTCTAAGCTCGACTGATAGGACAACTTCCATGTTGACTAGACATATGAAGAAGGTTGTCAACAAAGACACACAAAGGACAAATTGAATAGTCGATATTAATAATGATTTTTTTTTAAATTTGGTGTATAACAAAGCATGTTTCCAGTCTCATCAAACTGAAATATTTTTAGGTTCTCAAAAAAATTAAGGAGTATACTCTCAAATTAGCAGCTTCTTGACCTTGTAAGAATGTGCAAGCATAGATTCACTTGATATTAATTTTATTTTCTATGGCTCAGTGCAATCATTGTAATAATATTTGCTTAAAAGTCTGCATTGTTTCCACATTTTAAAAAAGAAAGAGGATAGTCAAGACATTAGTATCAATTGACACACTGATATTTTTATAACCATTCGTCAAATTAATTAAGCTGAATGAACATCTGACATGTCACACCAGTAATTAATTTTTCATAAATGCTTTCATTGTTTTTATGTTTTGTTTTCATTTATAAATTTTTAGATAAGAATGTTTTTTTTCATCTCTCTTGCCTGATGCTAAAATAATTATGATTTGCAAATGATTGTAAAACACATGCTTGAAAACGTTATTTGTTAATCTCGGAGAAAACTTCTGTATGGTGAAATGATGACGCAAAATGCCAAACTAAATCAGAAGAAATATTTATACCCTTTCTCACCATATAACCCACACCAACAATTTGACCATTAATTTACACCAATACAAGCCTAGAGAGCCACTCAAGGTAGTGAGATACTGTTAAAATGGTTATCATGAATGACATGTAAGATATGACTGAAAGAGGAGGTGGTAACCATTGAGAATTATAAAAGTAAAGCAGATAATGATTGACTCTTGACTTGAGGTTACGATTGTAGTGGTCAAGGAAGCATCCACTTGGGAGTCTGTTCTACAAAATAGCAGTTCTTGATAAAGAGCTTTTGAATGGATCGATTAATTTGTTTTTTTTATTTTTCATTACTTATCAACCTTTTAGGAGGTTATTTAAAGCCAGAAGATACTTTTAGATTGTAAGAATTTTGGAAAGCTAATAATGATTTATTGATACAAGTCATAATAATGAACCCATACCTGGGGAGATAAGATGTGCATTCATACTTTTCTCAAGGGTATTTGCATATAGATGAATATAACAAATTTGATTGAGATTAGAACTTGCCTCCCCAATTTCCAATTCTGAGCTTGTTATCCATTATATAACCTGCAAATCCATGCTTACATCACTTGGTATTCTCATGTAGTTACCCATCTAGGTACTCACAAGGTTTGAGATTGTTTAACTATGTTCCTGCCTCATAAACAAATCTAGTCCCACTGACAAAACTCACCAGGCCGTGCGTCTCGAAAAGGACCTCCAATCGATTGTGAACTGGGGCATGAATTGGCTGGTCAACTTCAACGCTTCTAAGACAAAACTGCTCTCTATTAATCACCACAGAGATCCTTCCCTTCCATCCATTAGAATGTCTGATGCGCAACTTCTCGAGAGCAACTCTCCGTAGCTTCTCAATCTCACGTTGACTGCTGACCTGAGATGAAATGAATACATTGAGTCAATTGCCTCGTCCACCGCAAGGAAAGTTGGCTCCCTGAGCCACGCCAGGAAGTTTTTCTCCCCGGAGTCGATCCTCCAGATCTACAAATCAACAATTCACCCTTGCATGGAGTATTGCTGCCATATATGGTCTGGTTCCCCTTCTGTTTGCCTCAGGGTTCTTGATAGGCTCCAGAGGCAGATATGCAATGTAGTTGGCCCTGCTCTGGCGTCTCATCTACAGTCACTTTCTCACAGACGTGCCGTAGCCTCCCTCTGTCTGTTCTACAAATACTTTCATAGAAATTGCTCTGAGGAGTTGCATTCGCTGGTTCCCAGATGTCATGAGTTCCAGCGCCTTACGAGGCTGGCATCCCACTCTCACCCCTTCACTGTCGAAACTCCTAAATGTAGCCGTCTCTTCTACTCTAATAGCTTCATGTCTCGCACCTCACCTGTGGAACTCCCTTCCCTATTCCTGTTTCCCTGTGAGCTATAATCTCCAGCTATTCAAGTGTAATGTCAATTGACATCTCCAGTTGCCTTGATCTGTCCACTACCCTCATCCTTTCTTCTATCACTCCTATCTGATCTTGCTCTAAACTTTCTGTAACCCCTTGTGTCCTAGTGGCTTCCCGCCTTGCTTGGGGTGAAATGCTTAAAAAAAAAAAATATGAGAACAGATGTTTTGACGTGATATGGCTGTATGCTCATTTATGAGTGAAACTTTCTCCTTAAACTTGGAATATGGTGGAAATGAGGATGATTTAATTCTGTGAAAGTAGCATGGCATGTCCTAGATGTAAAGGTCTAAACACGAATAGCACTCATCTGAATATTTGCCATGGAAAATGCAATGAAGTAGCAATATTGTATCTGTGGAAACATTTGGCATTCATGGACCAAATGGCCAGTACTGTTTTCAGTTGAAATTTATAAAATCTTTCTCTTGAAACAATTTTTCAGGAAAACGGGTTTCTCAAGTCCAGTAGCTGTTATAGCTCTTTCCAGTATTGATGAGGTTTTCTTTCTAACCTTCTATTTGGAATAGTGTGGCACATCAACATCTAGATTATCTCATTATTTTCTCTTCCAGTTACATGTGACAAGCATTTTACTTATTGCTTCTGTTGAAAATCCTTAAGTGATGTCGTTTCTGTTATTTGGTACATTTCTTTGTTTGTGATTATGTAGTGCCTGTCCACAATGTTCAAAGAAAGCCGATCCTTGCCACGACCCTCAGGCTTTACTCACTTAAATCCGTTTTTCAGCATTTGTCTAAAGAAGTGGTTGTACATAGCTGACAGTTTAGACATTTCTGAATGGGTTTGGTGCCATGTATGACATTCATATGAAAGCCTTGATTTGACAAGATTATTTAAGACTTGAGTTTTCTGATTTATGTTTTGGCTTTGTAGCAATTTGTGGCGTTGGGTGAAACTATCTCTAATATATTCAATTTCTTGTTGTATACTAAAAAAGCAGGTTTTTGCAACAGTTGGGAAAAATTTTACTCTTTTGCTAACAAGGTGCAAACCATTAATTTTTTTAGTTTGAATTTGGTATAAAGAAAAACACTGTGAAATTGCACATGATATATCCACACTAAGCATAACATGCAATAATAAATGGTTCTGTTATGCTTTTTATTTCATTTTTTATATGCCTTTTGACATCAACATGTTTCATCTCCAAATACTCTTCTTTAAAAGAAGACAAAAAACTAGTTGGCATAAATCTTAAGTAACAGAATTTGATTGGCCAGTGAAACCAAAAAAAAGTGGGGGGGAAAAAAAAGGAAGGCAGAAAATTCGTCATATGTTCCATTATGCTTGACACAGTGGCTTTCTGTCTGCAAGAGTTACATGACAGAGGTGATATTAGACATTGTTGTTTTCTATCATTGTTCACAAAGCCATCTCCAGAGGAGAGGAAGCTATTCAGCTGTCATTAACTGTCAAGAAAGTTGATATCTGGGACCAAAAGCGACAACTCTTGCTGCCTAATTTAAACTCCGAAGTCGTTTTGCATGCAAACTTTTCGAATAAGCACTTTTGGACAGATAATGATTTATAGATGATGATTTTTTTTGTTTTTATACTTTTTTTCAAGGAACATTAAGAGGTGTTTTATTTTTTTTTTAACCTTTTCTGTCATTTTATCTTCTGGATAAAAACACAATGCATTTTCTTACTTGTGGATTTCTCCCTTCACTCATGGATGCCTATAATTGTTGTGCATATCTGTCAGACAACGTCTTCCAATAAAAAACATTGCATAAAGTTTAAAACATTTACACACACACACGCATCTATCTATCTATCTATATATATATATATTAAGGAAAAAGACAATAGGAAGACTGTTGTTTTAGTTGATGCATTTTGTCCAATGTGGACATTTTCACATTTTCAAGGCAAAAAACATAATGACTTTATTAAAACAAAGTATCTATAAACAACAAAATGTCATTAGCAACCTGAAGAATTTAGAAACACTATTGTATATTCATATGGTCAAATGAAAAATTACGAGGAATATACAATAGCATTTCTAAATTTTTCTAGTTGCTAACAACATTTTATTTGTTATTTATAGATACTTTGTTTCAATAAATTAATTTCATTTTTTGCCTCGAAAAAGTCCACATTGGACGAAATGTGTCAACTAAAAAACAGTTTTCCAATTGTCAATAGTCTTTTTCCTTAATACATATTGTCTTTGGGTAAGGTTAATTCTGATGAATTTTTACATATGTGTGTCTGTGTGTGTTTGAAGTGTGGATTACTGATTTTTGACAATGCTTCATCTTATAAAAGCTAAAGAACAAAGTAAATGCAAGTCAAAAACTAATTATGATGGTGTGAAAATATTCATCTAATGAAAATAAATATTAGTGAAAACTTAATAATAATGGTTGACAATGCTTCATCTTTAAAAAAAAGATGAAGATGAAAGTAAAAAATTAATGATAATGGTTAACAATGCTTCATCTTCATCTAATAAAAATTGAGAGGAAAGTAAATATAATAAAAAATTAAATAATAATGTTTAATATTGCATGATCTCAAAAAACATAAAAATGTTTTATTTTAGTGTCATTCAAATGAGTTAATTGCTCACAGTAGTGCTGAACAGTAACAATTTCAAATCCTACCCAGAACAAAGAAGAAATTTCCCTGTAGCAGATTCCATTTAGATTGAAATGTTGAATTCTGTCTGAAATTTTGCCTCAGTCTTCTAAATTTTGACTTTTTGTAATATATCCATTTTTCATTGCCAGTGAATATCTTATCCAAAAATATTTTTTTCAGTGTAGAACAAAAACATAAGTTTAAACAAACAAATGTAAATTATTGGAAGATCTTCGGAAATCTATTTCTCAGGTTTTCAATTTTTTTTTCCTGTGGCTTGTAGTTGATGAATTACAGTTAAATGATTTACGAGCAGTAAAAAGCTGAATAAAATTCTGCTTGATATTAATGATCTGCCTATGAACATACTCAGCTCATTAGTAAGTGTCTATGCAGATGATAGAATAGTGTATGGTTGCAGCTTCAAAAAACTAGATAACAGCCTGGTAGCTGATCTCTGCTCTGACCTAGCTCACACTGATCAATGGGTGGTGGTGGTGGTGGGGAAACTGGCTTATAACATTCAGTACCATCAAAATCAAGCTAGTAACATTCCAGAGGATAAAATGAAGGAAAATGCATTTTCTTACATGTGGATTTCTCCCTACACTCATGTATGGCTACAATTGCTGTGCATATCTGTCAGACAACCACTTCTAATTAAAAACATTGCCGAAATTTTAAAACATTTACAAACACACACACACACACACACACACACACACATATATATATATATATATATATATATATATATATATATATTTGTATGTTTAGGCAGCAATTTTTCATTGATGCATGTTTCATTAAATAATATAGACAAAATTTGTCTGTTTATTTTAAGTAAGTTCCTTTCATATTGTCTGATAAGCTTAATAACATTATCATTGAAAGACGAAAGTAAATCACCATATTGATAGATGTTTTAATCCTATCTTAGCTTTCAGCTTACATAAGTCATTATCAATGATGACAATTACATTTCAATATATCAAACAATACGTGGACAAAGCAATAATGATGTTTTTGTTGCATGAAAAATTTCAAAGCAACGACAAGCTTGTGTATACGAGACACAGAAGCGAAAATCGCACCACAGCTCGTGACGTCACACATGACCTCACAAGAGTGAAAACAAGAATATTAAGTATGGGAAGCCGTTGATATAAACCAATGGCTTCTGTTATCAATTATAGGCATTTAAGAATATTTGTGGAGATTTCATAGTTTATTTTGTTCAGGTTAGGTTTCAACTGTTTTATGTATATAGCTTCAAGAACTTTTTAGTTTTTGTTTATTGTTTTCATGTTTAAGTATAGTTGTGTTGTCAACAAGGATTTTTCGGAAGTGTGTATGCGGCCAGGCATGTTGTTTTAAATGCCTAAAAATGTTAGAGTTATCATTCAAATGTAGAGTCAAGCATCGTGAAAGCGAGTTTGTGGTGTGACCAACATAAATATTATTTAATCCATTGGAGATACAGTCTCCCAAAGGGCACTTGAATTTGTAAACTATGTTGGTTTTTTGCAAATCACTAACAGGGAAAGGGGAAGAATCATTGTGAATAACTAAGTTGGATATGCTAGATTTAGTGTAGTATATGATTAACCTAATTTTTTTGCTAGGATCTGTTGTAGATATATTAGTATTTACTAATTTTTTTAGTATGTTTTTTAGTGATATATAAAATAGAATTATTCTTAAATTCAAAAAAAGATATGTTTTGAATAACCCAAAAAGTAGTGATAACCCATAAACAACGAATTGATCAATCAGCCATTCAGACATTTACAGCTATATATAGGGTTGAATCATATTCATTACCTTCAAACTCTATTAGTAAGAAGGAAGTTTCATTTGATCTTCTTCCCAAGAACCATTACTTTGTGGAGCAGACTCCTGAGAGAATGCTTCCTCATTCACTATAATCTTAAAGTTTTCAAGACTCAAGTCAACCATTATCCACTTTAAACAACCCCAATCAGTAACCTCTACCTTGAGTGGCTCTTGGGTCTTGTATTGGGTGATTTTCTTAACATTTTGTAGAATATAGCAGCCTAATATTAATATTGGCCTTGTAATTTTATCATTATGTCCGACCAAATTTAGTATAGGAGATAAGAAAATAGAAAATGTAACAGGCTATACTAAGAGTATTTTCATCCAGCATAAATTCTAACAAAACCAAAACATTAACCTATGAGCTCAAGTCATATTCTTAAATATTTTCATCAGATCAAGATCTTCATAGGGATGTCATGCGTGGTACCAGAACTGTACATAAGTATCTGAATTGTTCGCTATATACAACCAATTTGTCAGATCAATGATTACAAATGGCTTAGAGCAATTGAAGCCTGTCAGTTTGAGTGAGGACCATTCTTTGAACCTCATAGAATCACAAAGAACTGTAACAAATAGACACATCTCTTAAGGACTTTCAACAGCAGCAACAGCAAAAATTGATATCACATGCGACTTGATGAGAAAATAATGACATAATCAAGAGGTTGACATTCCACATGACTTCAAACAAAAAGTTAAGAAGGAAACTCCATATCAATACTGGAAAGAGCAATAACAGTGAACTAGAGAAACCTGTTTACCTGAAAAATTGTTTTAATAGAAAAATTTTATAAACTTTAATCGACAGTAGCACTGACCACTCAGTCAGTGAATGCTAAATGTTTCCTTATATGGAACTTGCTTACCATTACAATTACAATGCCATTAAAAGTTATTAGTTTGGCATCCATCTGACATTCTGAATTGAGCTGAATTATAATTAAGAGTTGTTGTTTTTATCATTTTGAACACAGACACAAGGCTTGGAACCTAGCATTATTTTATATTTTCAATGACCTCTTTTATATTCCTGACAAATTACCTTCATAGACGTGTTGTATGATCAAATGAAAGATATCAGACATGTGATTAAGACTTCAGTGTTGCAAATAGCCATTTGCTGTCTCTCATTAGGATATGATTATTTTCTATCACATGTAAACACTTTATCTTTGAATCAGAACAAGTTATTTCTTTTTAATTATTTATTTCCAACACTGACAAATGAATCTATTGGCAGTATTAAATCAAGAGCTCATTAATGGAATGTCATTATTAAAAGTTCTAAGTATAAGGTGCCTATGGGTGGTGTTTGTTTATTTAACACTAGAAAAATTTTTTTTTTAAATATCAAACACTTTAAATCAGTAACTGTATATGGTTCGGAAGACAACCAATGAGAATAGAAAGAATTTTCAAAATAATTCATCATTGTTTTGAAGAGGAATCATTCTCCTTTTTTATCATTCCCTGAATGTGACAGTTCTCCTTCTGCTTCTTTTCCATGCTGCTCTCCACAATATATTGTCCTTTACAGATCAGTTATAATGAATTAAGTATCTGTCTATATTTCTGAGATGAAATAAAGGGTTCAGTTCAACATTCCAACCACCTGATGAAGGCCAGAGTGTAAAATGGTCGAAACATTGTAATAAATATGGCGACAAAGATGAAGACAATAGTCCGAATAATGTAAATAGTGTAAATGAGTTAAGTATTGCAGAAAAAGTAATCAAACACAGAATAGATTGTGCCAAAGGTAGTTTTGCTCAATAGCACATATGGCTACAAAAACTGAAAACTCTAGTCATGTTCTTAAATAGCCTTGCCAGATCAAAACTTTCATATGGATGTCATGCAAGGTGCCAAATTTTGAAGCACTTCACCATGGTGTAATCATTGGCAAGCTTGTCTCATTATCTGAACTTCTAGGTAAGCTTGATTTATTTTGGAAAGATATTAGAATAATCCGAAACTTATACTAGGAACAGACCACCAGCTTAGGGATAGAAAATGAATTCAGTAAATATACAAAAATAGAAAGAAGCATAAGACAAAGGTGTGTCTTCTCACCAGATTTATTCAACCTAAACAGTGATGTGATTCTGAGAGAATTAGAAGTCCTACAAGTATTGATTATTGGAGGCTGCAATCTTAATAACATAAGATATGCTGACGACACAGTGTTGATAGCAGACATAGAAAATAAACAGCAGGAACATTGATAAAATTACAGAAATAATCAATGAAATATACAACACTGGGGACATACCTGAAGAATTGATGTGATCCATTTTCAAATGAATGCAAGCTCTATCAGACAATCAACCTAATGAGTCACATAATGAAAGTCATTCAAATTTGGATGAATAAATGTGTAGCAAAATTAAACTGGAAATAGGATAAGAACAAAGCAATTTTGCTAAAGACACTGGAACAAGAAAGGCAATATTTATGCTCTGAATGATGTCAGAAAGAGCAATACAAATACAAAAGAATGAATGCCTCTGTTTCATAGATTATGCAAAAGCTTTTGATAAGGTATGACACAAAAACCAGTTTGAACTGTGAGGTAAGCTTTATTTTTGTAAACTATTAGAATAATACAAAATTTATATTGGCAACAAACCACCTGCATATGGATAGAAAATGAATTCAGTAAGGATACAAAAATAGAAAGGGTGGTAAGACATTTAACATGTGAAAACCGAAGGTAGAATTGAAGTAGCAAAAGATGCCTTTTGAAAGGTGAGGAAAGTACTCAGATACAAGAAAAATTCATTAAAATGAAAGATTCTGACATTATTTAACTTTTCTTTTAGATCATTATTGGTGCAATTTAATATGATATCAAGAAATAGTAATGTAATGTTTGTTTCTGTTTCATTTGTAGATACAATTAGAATTTCCATCTCATATATATATATATATATATATATATATATATGGTAATGACAAAATAGGAAATCTACTTTGTCATGCACTTCATTCTGAGAAAGAACTTCTTTAGACTAATAATGATTTTGTCAATGGAATGGTGTGTGTGTGTGTGTGTATATATATATAAACACAAGATAAATCGAAATGTCTCCAGAAGAAGGCCACAGAAGAAGATAGCTCAATGCCATAAGGCCAGAGTAAATTATACAAATCATAATTTGCAAGTGCAGGTCTGACCAACTACGACTGTTGCACATTCACCAGATGGTCAGCAATAGATGTTCAATGAACTGGATATTTTATTATTCCCACCTCTGCTGACCCAAGATATCATAATAAGGGTAGCTGGTGAATACACGTATATAATATACTCACCAACAAAAATCATTGATGGTGGAATAGCCATAAAGTCACTGAAATTTGTGAGGTGCAGAGGCTGGGGAAAACAATACCAGAATACATTTAACATTGTGTCAAAAAAAGTGCTCAATGGTAGAAGAAAAATACTATCACAGTATCATGATCAGTATTATATATATATATATATATTATTATACTATATATATTATATACAGGTAGCATATTTTCATTAAGACATTTCTCATTAAATAATTTAGACAATTTGGATCAGCTTCTTAGTATCTTTATTAAAGGAAGAAGGAAAGTTACCATATTAATGCATATTCATTTATACCAGCATTTCAACATTAGCAAAATGTCACCTTTAGGGTATTGTATTATCTATGACAAATTTGTTGTGTCCATCTGAAAATTATATTATTTATAAAGTGAAAAATGATAAACTTATGTACTGTACGATTCTTAAATTTTATGATGTAAGCATCCTCATGCAGTAACATCAAGGGTGGTAACTAAGCTATTAAGATGTCTATTTTTTAAAAAACTATTTAATGCTATTAGCTAAAACCTAGATATTTTTTAACAATCTACAGTAAACATTTTAAAACATTTGTGCAGTATTCATAATTAATTTTATTAAGGTTATATATATATATATATATATATATATATATATATGACATAACACACACAGAAATATATATATATATATTTTTATGAAATAGATATATATAATTAAGACATAACACACACAAAAATATATATATATATATATATATATACATATAAATATAGATAACTAGACTCGTTTTCAAAAAAACCCTCGAATTTTTGATTTGCTAATCAAATCAATCTCGAGGGAAAAAAAGGTTTTAAAAAAAGAAAGAGCTACAAACATGAACTTCTGCCGACAAAAAATCGCACAGATGCAGGTCTGAAGCCCAAAGAAAAAACCCCGATACGAGTAACAACTAACTAACAAAAGAGCTCAATACAACCGTAGAGCAGACCTAGATACACCTAGTGAGCCAGTTTGTCTGGCTCAGTAGGTGTATCTATCTATCTATCTATCTATATATATATATATATATATATATAAAATAGATTAAATCCAAAATATTTTAATTTGTTTTGCTTAAATGTTATTTTAGATTGATACTCATATTCAAGTAAATGCTCTGTTTATTTGATTAAACAGTATTTTTATTTAATTACATTTACCGGCCTGAATATTCAAAAAATCTTTACTGAAAACATACGTCCTCCGGCAGGATTTGAACCTGCATCCCCTCTGGGGAACTATCATTAGATCTGATGTGCTTAACTGATTCAACCACACAGTTAATATATAAATATATATGAAGGTACAGTGAAGTAATGGATAGCGGATTCGATTAGGGAATTGTAGAGTTGATTTCACTACATTCCCTGACATGCTAATACTCTTGAATCCATCTCTTAAAACCTTGAAGCAAACTATATTAAAAAAATTGAATCCAAACCTTAATAAAATTAATTATGAATACTGCACAAATGTTTTAAAATGTTTACTGTAGATAGTTAAAAAAAAATATCTAGGTTTTAGCTAATAGCATTCAATAGTTTTTTAAAAAATAGATAGACATCTTAATAACTAAGTTACCACCCTTGATGTTACTGCATGAGTATGCTTACACATACATATATATATACATACATACATACATACATATATATATATATATATATATATATATATATATATATATATATATATATATATAATTAAGACATAATTAATCTCTTGAAAATATAAATCAGGCTGACTGGTGTTTGTTTACATTTGTAAAAACAAGACACTGGAATTAGTGGTTTCTCTCTACTGAGTGCTGATGGCTTATGGGTAGAAAATCCGACTGACACAAAATCAGTCATGTTTCAAATCCTGGCTTGAGGCTTTCAGATGTCTATTCACACTGAGGAGCTGTAATACAGTGAAACAGTACTGTCTGCAAATGACACACATATATATATATATATATATATTTATATATACTTATCTAGCTAAAGAATTAATAAATTTATTTTTTAGTCCATCATTTTTATTATTTCAAAATCAGAACATATATTCAAACATGGATATCCACTAAAAATAATATTTAAAGTAATATATATATATATATATATATATAAACATATTATTATTGTCACACCAGGATAGAATGATCTTTAAAAGAGAGATCATATTTTATTCATAAAAAAAGAATACAAAAGTATCGCAACAATTAAAATTTAACGTACCTTTCAGACGACACATTTTCAGAAAAAATAGTATCGTCAGCATAGAAAACTAAGTGATTGAAAAGAAAAATTATTTTCAACAACTGATGTTAAAATATACACAAACAAGGCAAGGCAACAATAAGAAAAAAAAAAATATTTCTATTTTCCTAGTTAGCCATTAAATTGGTGACAGATTCTCCAAAAAGAGCCAATTTGTATTTCAATTCTCTCTGCCTACAAATGGCTGGTTGTTGTATATTAATAATAACGGACTGCAAGATATCAAGGGGCACCATGCCATGCCATGCCAGAGAAGAACTCAGCAGAATAGTCCATCCTTCAAACAACAGAATTCAATAAATGCTTACAGATTGTGGAGTCATGAACTTGGGAACACATAGACGTTAGTCTCATTTTGGTGGGTCCTTACTGAGAAGTTAGGATCCACCGAAATGAGGAAATCTAAGAAATGGTGGCATTGTGTGTCAATAAATCAGGCTGGTGGAGAATTTTCTTTTTTTTTTCTTTTTTGAAAGTTAACCTCATGCAGACTCAAGGGCCACTCAAAGTCTCATATAAAAACAAGAGTAGAAAGTGAGGACTATGATGACATGGAGGATAGGTAATGATTAACCCTTGAACTGAAATGGCTAAGATTGCAAGACTTGAAAGAAATAAAACTAAAAGTAAATATCTCTCAATGTCATTAAGTAAAATGATTTTTAAAAAATTGCAATATTTTATACTAATATGTTATAAGTTTTTAATAGTTTAAATAAATAAAAAATATAAGTTATTTTTCTAAAAGAAAGTTTACATTGAGTTAATTTCCCTCCACAGTATATATCAAAATGACACTTTTCATACAGTCTGTTAAGTGGAGTGATAGTGAATAGTCAAAAATTAATAAACAGAGGGAGGGGTTTCTGATAAGTTTATTGTGGGAATCCAAAATTTAACAAGAGTTGCAGAATGATGAGATTATTTCATCTAAGATTCTTGGACAATATTGAAATGGCCATAGAATTCACCAGAATTCATAATCAAAACAACAACAATTGGATATGTCTATTTATTGATTGGTTGATTTTGTTTAGTAGTATATCAACCACAATGGGTTATTCAATGCTGAAATCTAAATAATTTGAAGACAATTTTATGGCTACTGATAAAATATATTGCTAGTTATTTTGTTTTAAAAATGTATTGTTGGTCTTTTTTTAAAATAAAAATGTAATGCTGGTATTTTTATTATAAAAATATATTTTTATACGTTCATAGTATTTTTCTTTTGTTTAGGAGTTCACTATTTGCCGATAGCTGGAACCCTAACAGGTACTACCACCCCAATACTTGTCTAAATAATTCATGGAATAATACCAGCATTTCAGCAACACACAATGTATTTTTTTAAAAAAGAAAATTAACAGAAAATAATTAAGCATTTGTATGAAGAGAGTGAATGGAAAATAATTTGATGTACTTTAAAAAAGAACCTTCCTTTCTGGTTGTCTTTGTTTTGCTTTTTTATTGAACATTAAGGAGCCTTCGTGTGGAACTAATCTCTCTACCGACCATGATGAAATACTTATCAAAATTTTGTATGGAGCTTCTGACCAGGAAAGATTTCTTTCAAGCACTGCATTATCAACTTCTATTTACTTCAGTTTAGCAGTTTTTCTCTCTCTGCACCTTGGTAAAAAAAAAAAAAGTGTATAGGGAAAGTTTGAAAGAAAGTAAATTAAGTTTCGTTTGCAGTGATCGGTCATTGTGAAATGGCATAATAGTTGTCATCAGGACTGTGAGGTGAGCCGAGGTCCCCTTGAAACATTTATCATTTCACAGACATGAACATCACTTCTGGAAATATGAATGAGTTATTGGCAGGCAGAAATGGTGATAGGTTACTGCCTAGTTTTTTGGGGTTTTTTTTTATTTTATTTTTCATCCTTTTGTATAGGAAAGTAGAAAAAGACAGAAGGAAAAAAAAGAGAGGCAAAATTAAACTTGGTAATTTCTCACCTTAACTTTTTACAACTTTTGCATTTATGCAAACACACACATTCAAACACATTTTGCATATATGAAAAAGGCTTAAATAGAGGAAATCTAAAGTTTCATTTCAAAATGTGTGTGTATATACACACACATACATATATATATATATATATATATATATATATATATATATATATATATATATATGGTACCAAGTCTGCCACTGAACTATGCCACCTGTTACCATCATTACTACCATTGTATTATTTTTATTATATAACACTTGCTGCAAGTGGACTCCTTTTTTTTAATGCTTGTCTTATTACCTCTTTCTCCACCTGATGATTGTGCATCTATAACATTGATCATCTCTGCATCCACATAAAACTTTTCAGTTGTGTGTAACAGCAAAATATAAGTACTGTCTATATGTATTTTATACATGTACATATATGTGTGTGTATATATATATATATATATATATATATATATATATATATATATATATATATATAAAGAAAAGAAAGTAAGATATATAATCTGGTGTTCTTCTTATAAATTTGGAGCTTTTAGCTTCGATTTTTGAAACATGGTTAGAACTGTGTAGCGGAAAAAAACATATTTTAAATCAATTAATTTATAATATATATATATATATATATATATATAATTTTTAATGATATATATATATAAATATATATATTTTTGAATAAAAAACAGACCACGTTAAGATTCCATGTTTTTTATTCAAACATATCTGCTCTAATTTTACATTGAGCTCTCTGGATATCATCCTCCTCGTGTCTATCCATACGTATTACCTAAGTTTGCTTAAACTATATATATATATATATAATTTTAATGATAATATATATATATATATATATATATATATATATATATATATATATATATATAGAGAGAGAGAGAGAGAGCATGCTAAAAATGACTGACCAGGTACTGTGTTTAATTTTTTTATTTAAATCTTTTTTATTTAAATTTTTTTAAATTTTTATTTAAATTTTTATTTAAATTTTTATTTAAATTTTTATTTAAATCTTTATTTAAATCTTTTTATTTAAATTTTATTTAAATTTTTATTTAAATTTTTTATTTAAATCTTTTTTATTTAAATTTTTATTTAAATTTTTATTTAAATTTTATTTAAATTTTTATTTAAATCTTTTCTGTTCTTAGAATTTTCTTTTTTTTCTGGACAAATTATGTAGAAACTGTCAGAATGTTCTGTATGTCCATGCGCCTTTGTCTATACTTTTACCCATTATCAAGGATGATTTTATTTTTTTACTTTTAACTGAATGTATAGATTGTTTTATGTATGTATCTATAGGTATAGGAATGCTTTATTTTACTAACCCAGTCAGCACATTGGGGCTGTGTGCATAATTGATGATATCGAGTGCAGGATTTTTTATTTTTTTATTAATTATGCTTACATTTATATTAATAATCCCTTGATTACACACACACACACACACATATATATATATATATATATATATATATATATATATATATAAACATTATTTTTTAAATAAAAAATTATATATAGTCTGCTGATGATTGGATGAAAAATTACTTGAAGCTCCAAATGCAGATTGGAACATGATAAGTGAACTGTTTGGAATGAAAGTACTTGCAATTTCAAAATAAATTTAATTATTTTGAAGAATAAAAACTTTCCTTCCAACCTTATATATATATATATATATATATATATATAGTTTTAAGGTATGCCATATTTATAGGATATAGTTCTCAATATCAGAGATAGAGCATATGTAAACATTGAAGTCAGCGCTCAGATGTGACAGAGTGTTTCATGCTAAATGCAATCATCAGGCCTAAAAACATTCCAGGCTTGATCCAGACGCATAATTATGATATTGTGGATTCCCAAGTTTTCATTATTGTGATTGTTTTCGGCGAGTTTTTACATGCTTTTTTGTGTGATAACAATTTTCATAACTTGGAAATAAATTTGGGACTAATCAAAATTTATTGCAAAATCCAGTGAAAGTTACCCATGAAATAAAAATAATTGTTTGTATGGAAAGCATGGACCTATGTACATCAAATTGTCTTTAAATTAAGTCACAGCAGAAAAATTATTGTTCAGCTTTTAAAAGGTAAGCTTATATATTAATGCAATACTTAAATGCAGCAATCAATTTTGAGTTCTTCTGTAGTTTATTGTTGCCTTTCGCATCTTCTCCTCCCTACCTATTGTGATGAAGACCCAATCAAGAGCCCTCTGCAGGAGCTAGCTTAAGGGAGGCTTTTAAGTTATATATATATATATATATATATATATATATATATATACCTACAATGGTACATTAATATCATTTAATATGTGAATTTTGATTTGAAATTTTCTTTGTATAATTTCAAATATTTTGTATAATTAGTAGGAAATCACTCAGATGAAGGGTATAAAGAAGATCATATGATAAAAAATATTTGTAGAATGAAAGATTTTGCTTAAAAACCTATTAATGCAATATATATATCTATATATATATATAGATATATAAAAAGAAAGAACAGTAAGATATATAAACCGGTGTTTTTATAGATATTTTTATTTTTTCAAAATAGTGCTCAATGTAAATTTACAGAGCATTAATATTATAAATTAATTGATTTAAAATATGTTTTTTTTTTTTGCTACACAGTTCTAACCATGTTTCAAAAATGGAAATTAATTTTGTAATTAAATTAAAGACATTAGTTCCATTTCATCCTCAAGCAAGTTTTTTCGGACTTTCAGCTTCTATTTTTGAAACATGGTTAGAACTGTGTAGTGAAAAAAACATTTTAAATCAATTAATTTATATATATATATATATATATATATATATATACTCCTCCTTCATATATACATATTAAGAGACCAACAGAAGCAAGATATGGAGCTGATGATTCTAATTCAATTTGTTTATTTATTTATTTGTATTATATATATATATATATATATATATATATATATATATATATGTGTGTGTGAAAGAGAGAAACAGAGAGATTTTTTCCTCACGGTATTATAAAAACTGCATATATATTAACAGCTCTATTTTATTAACATCCGCACTCAATGTGATATATATATATATATATATTAGCTGTGTATAAAAATAGTTATATTGTAACACATTTTCATATGTAGAAATGTGTACAGGGATATTTGTGGATTTTCTGCACTTGTTTTTGTCTTGTTTACTGCAGTGTGAAGGAACAAAAAAATAACTGTATACTCTTAACGATTGGACTGTGACAACTATTATAGACTGTTAGATTTATTGAGATCCTGATTCAGTTATGGAGGATAACTCTTAAGAGCTAACAGCACTTTTCTCCCAAACTACTTCCAATATAAACTGAAAAAGAAATCTAAGATGGAGAAAATTGTGAGTATTCCTTATATAAAGAGAAAAAAAAAGAAATGATTGGTGAGATTAGGACTCAGTTTTGTTGAAATTATGGGAAAAGAAATCACCAGAAATGATGAAGGTGAGAAGGAGCAGGAAAAATAGTTCATCAGTGTGAAAAACAATATAAAAATTTTCTTTTGTTTTTTTTTTCAGTACCATGTTCCTTCCTTCAGAAAGTAGGTGATCATGGTTCTGTACAGATTCCTTTTCTTTATTATCTTTGAATCGCCATGCCTTCTTGAGAAAGATAGTAGAGTTGTTTTCCATTGCCTTCTCCACACTTTTCAATTCATAGTCTTTCTCTCTTCAGGACATAGGTGATCATGGCTCTCCACAGATTCCTTTTCTTTATTACCTGGGAATTGACATGACTTCTTGAGTCGTTTTCTCTTGGCTTCTACACACTTTTCAATTCAATGTCTGTCTCTTTTCAGAATTTGTTTCTTTTCCTTTTATAGTACTTTAGACAATGCCACCTAGTAGGCGTTAAGAGAAGTCAAGGTGGGGCAATCCCAAAGTTGTAAACAATGAAATGAATATTGTCTGCTTATAGAAATTGCTGTGCCAGCAGAACACAGAATGAAGATGATGCAAAATGGTAAATGGTATAAATAGCAGGAACTCATTTGAGAATCAAGAAAGCCATGGAAGAAGAAAGTGAGGGTTGTGGTCATAACACTGAGCTCCCCCCTGGGTCTAGAATTGAGATTAGATTAATGAAAAATTCAAGAGAAGGGTTCTGAGGTATATATGGGGAGACAGAGTGAGTGAACGAGATCTGTTCTCTCTCAGTTTCCAACAATAGCCACCAGGCATCAGGTGTGGAAAATACAAATATATGAGGGATAAGCAATAGTAATAAATCAGATATCGTTAAGACATACAGAATAGTAAATATTTCTTATGAAGATACATAGATAAATATAAGAAAATTCCGAGCAAACTAACTCAAAGAGTATACATACTCAAAAGAAAGACTCATAGACAAGCTAATTAAGGAATAACAAAAAGAAAAAAAAACTGTTAATTCTAAGACACAATGCATGGTTTGTTAGCAAAAGAGACATCTAAAAATATGAGCTACATATTGGGATATCACCTAATTGTTATTGTTTTAAAAGGCTATTATTTCATATGCAACTAGATTTATACTTATTTTTTCTCAAGAATTGACAACAAAAAAAAACTATTAGATTAAGTATAATTTTATATTTGCAAGATAATAAAAAATATGAATCAACTCCAATGTGATATTTATTACATTGGTCAACACTAGATTTATTGTCTGAATTTTTTTAGCTGATTTAGGACAATTTTGATGTGCTGAATCCAAAAATCACATTGGTTTTGCTCAATCAGGTCAACTTTTTGAGCTATAGCCACATGTTTTTGAAATTTTTGTTTACACTGACATATCAAATGAAATATCTAAATGTGCAATATATTTCACACAAACTACTTATTATGTTCTTCATAAACTTATTAATTTTAACTGAGAAGAAGTATTTTGAGCCAAAAATAGCTACATAAATATTAAAACATGCCACCAAAATATTTATAAACCAATAACATGCAATAAACTGCTTACATCTCAAAACCCACCAATTAAACTGTACAATACAAAACCATAAAATTCAAAGTAGTAGTGTTAGTAGTAATATTGTTGTAAAAGAAGTGTTGTATCATAGTCCATACCTAACTTAAATGCACTATGCTGTATCCTATTTAGAAAGCATTATGTGTTTACAGTAACATCTACACTATAATCAATTATATAAATAAATACCTGTTTCGATTTCTATGGTATGTTGCACCTAATTCTGTGTGTATGGGTGTGTGTGTGTGTGTGTGCATGTGTGTGTATATATACAGTAGCGTCCAAAACTAAGGGACAAAATTTTAAAACCTAATATTTGTTCTGTGAAAAGCTGAAATTTTGACAACTGGTAGTCGTTATCATCCATAATAACATACTAAAATTTGAATCATTTGCAAAGGATAGAAAAAGAATTATAACAATTATTTATTTATTTTCAAAATAGGATCGTCCAAAAGTAATGAAAAGTTATGATTCAAATTTTAGTATGTTATTATGGATGATAACGACTACCAGTTGTCAAAATTTCAGCTTTTCACAGTTGTTATTTCTAACAAATATTAGGTTTTAAAATTTTGTCCCTTAGTTTTGGACATACTGTATATATATATATATATATATATATATATATATATATATATATATATATACGCATACACACGCACATATAGTCTGAAATTTCAAGATATAAAATAAATACCTGTCTCCATTTCTATGTTGCACCTAATTCTGTATATGTGTGTATGTCTGTGTGTGTCTATATATATATATATATAAAGGGTGTTTCATTAAGCAGGATCAAAGTTAGCAGTAAATAAATCAGTGTTATTGGTGAAAATTTATTTATTTATTTCTTTATTGGATCATGTTATTTAAGTCATGGCAATTGTGTGTAAAAAAAATAATACTGCCCAAATGTCTGCGAAGGATTTGGCAGCACACTTCCACTCGATGGTCAATTTTTTGATGACAATCTCACCAATATGCCTTATTATCTCATGCTTAAGCTGTTGAATTGTTGTTGGCTTGTTGGCATAGACCTTACTTTTGAGATGACCCCAAAGAAGAAATCTGAAGTTGTCAAGTCTCATGATTGTGGTGGCCAGTTGACTTCGCTGTTTCAGGAGATGATGCAAAATTTTGAACTTCTGATTGCATTTCTGTTTGAACGTTCATAGGCTTCAATAACTTTAACATGTTGTTTGATTGTTAATCTTTCCATGGTTGAAATTGCCCAAGACTTCAGTTGTTAAATCTGAAAGAAAAATTAAAAAAATCATTAGATGCTTAAACTTAATTAACATTTAAAATCAGTCCAAGTTATTGGAACAGCCTTTATATAGCTTGGCATGCTATAGCATTTACCTACAGCGGAAGGATCTGGTTAGCAAAATAAAATTACTGTTTTAAACAACAAATCAAAATTTATATATATATATATATAATATAATTACATATATATATATATTTAAACAACAAACATACATATAAATGTGTGTGTGATTTACATATATATATATGTGTGTGTGTATATATATATATATATATATATATATATATATATATGTATATATATATATATATATATATATATATATATACATATACATATATATATATATATATATATATATATATATATATATATATATATACATATATATATATATATATATATATATATATATATATATATATATATATATATGTATATATATATATATATATATATATATATATATATATATATATATATATATATACATATATATATATATATATATATATATATACATATATATATATATATATATATATATATATATGTATATATATATATATATATATATACATATATATATATACATACATGTATATATATATATATATATATATATATACATATATATATGTATATATATATATATATATGTATACATATATATATATATATATATATATATATATATATATATATATATATATATATATATATATATACATATATATATATATATATATATATATATATATACATATATATATATATATATATGTATATATATATATATATGTATACATATATATATATATATATATATATATATATATATATATATATATATATATATATATATATATATATATATATATATATATATATATATATATATATATATGGAGGCATGGTGGAGTAATGGATATCGGCATGGATTGTGTCGGAGGCGGAGTTCAAATCCAGGTTGAATCCATTACATTTCACTTACGTGCTAATACCCTTGGGAAAGGTGTGAATCCTCTTCTTCACCCTCCAGCTATGGGTTAATTAGCAGTACAGACTGGGTTCTATAGCCTTGGATGGCAACTGGTCTAGGAGAAGGACAACTCTGAATTCAAAACCTGAGGGGGATTGTTTGGGGACCTTGTGGCACGTAGTGCACCAGGTTTCTGTATTCGGCCCTTCAAAAAGTGTGGATGGTCCTGCATGAAACCTTCACCACTATAATCGAATCACATGTGCCGGCTGTCAGTTTCCTGGAAACTGATCTGCCAAACCCTCATACGTCGAACTCAGCAGGAGAATCGATATATATATATATATATATATATATATATATATATATATATATGTATAATCCATTTACCAGTTGAATTCGGAAGGACTGAAGTAGTAAACTGAATGACATTATAGTTCGTAAACCCATTTTTCTTACAAATGGTGCATTGCTGTCATATCTTGGCTGCAGATGAAAAGTACACTTTTTCCAGTCCTGACACAGTTCCAAAGCGACTACATTAATTTGTGGGTGAGGAATTATTTTCCACCCTACAACCTCCACCCCTGCACACACATAGGAAATGTTGTAAACCTCTTGTTAGTCTATTGGTATTTCCATGGAAAATGTACTGACAATCTGTATTTCTTTGTTTCAGTAGTTCAGACCTTTACAGCCAATAGTTACATTGTGGGACTTGTATTTGGAAAAAGCATGGCTATTTTCTCAAAAAATAAAATTGTTTATGCAATATTCACTTACAAAATACAATACAAAATATTCCAGTTTTAAATAACCCACAAAAGGTCGATAAGCCATAAAAAACAAATTAATCAATCAGACTTTTACAGCAAAGACTGACCCTGCTTCATTCTCATTTCTATTCATACTCCATTTGTAAGATGGACGTTCCATTTAGACAGCTTTTTCACAAAGCTGCTACTTTGTAGAACAGACTCTCATGTGGATGCTTCCCCAAACACTACTATCTTAACTTCTTCAATACTTTAATACTTGCTTACTCTTATGCGTATAAAACATCGTCATTCAGTAAATCTCTATCTTGAGTGGCTCTTAAGCATTGTATTAAGTAAATAATAGTTAAAAAAAAAAAAAGAACAAGATGATCAGCTTCAGTTACCCTGCTTGAATGGGTGTGATCAGTCTGGATGCCAAAGTCTCATATTTTATGTTTCATTTTCTGTTTAATCATGATACAATTTCTTGACATGGTTGAAGATAACTCATTTGCACAGTTCTTACTATATCACCATTCCTACTCTGTCAGGATTGTTTGTTATTCCTTTTGAACCAGCTTGATACATTCATTTCCAATGTTGTTTCCTTTTAAGTAAAGAAAGAGGATGACATAGATGCTATGATACAAAAAGTAACAAAGATGGTATTATATCTGTCATATCATCATCAACATTACAATCATTATCCAACAGTTTTATAAATTAGCTGAATGGAAGAATAAACAAACATTGTAGATGAAATTATGATGCTATATCCACTATTTAATATCATCATCATCATTCTTTATATAATAAAATATTCCTGTTATCATTCATATTGTTGTTATTATTTTGTTAAAGAAAGAATGTACATATATAATTTTGATATTTGTTGCACATGTCTCCAAATTATAGAACTGGAAGCAATGGATGTACCTTTGCTTGTTTAATTCTTTTTTTTATTATTTACTTTGCGTGTCGCACAATGGCAGTAAGATGTTTCGAAGTGACTGTGAAAAATAGAATCGGCAGCCATTTTCCTGAATGGATACGAAGCAATTTTCTAGCATCCATTTCGAATGCAACAACCATCAGAAATTTAAAGATTTATGGATACAGATTTTGGCCAAAACTTTCTGTACTTTCTAATACATTGTGCACTTAATTTGAGCATAAAAGCACCCTTTATATGTATGGGTACTAGTTGTTAGCACACACAGCTATATATATATATATATATATATATATATATATAGTTAGATATGCATTTACTTCAGATATGTGAATACAGGTATAAATGTATTGTATATATATATATATATATATATATATATATATAATATATATATATTCTGTAGATATGTCAATGCAGTTATAGATGTGTGCATATGTTCATATATATTTATATATATGTAAAATCTAAGTCCATTTTCACACAATTGTTTATGTATTACAGCTATGAATGCTATATATATTTATATACACATCATAACATTCCTTTTATGTTTGTTTAAAAAATGGTCAATCTTATGAGATCATTCTATGTTATTGTCAATGATTTAGACTCATTTTGTGCATGTATGAAGATATATATATATATACACATACATACATACTGACACACATACATACATACATATATATATATATAAATGTATAGAGCCAAGTAGTGTCAGCCTGTTTCATGCTTGAAAGTAATCTTCAGGCCATCCTATATATATATATATATATATATATATATATATATATATATATATAATATGTGTGTGTATGTGCATGCATGTATAAATATATTTTTGAGTATATATATATATATATATTTTGTAGATATCTGAATGTGGTTATATATATATATATATATATATATATATATAAGATCTTAATTCATTCTCACACAATTGTTCATATATTAAAGCTATGAATGCTCTCTCTCTCTCTCTCTCTATATATATATATATATATATATATATATTTTGTTGTATCCTTAAAGAAGTTTACAAACAAAGGTGGTATTCAAGTGATAGGAACAGCACTACAGGTGTAGATGAACGAAAGTGAGGTTTATTGTAAAAGATAATACACTACTTGAAGACAGGGAATTGGTTAGCAGGCAAGTAATTCCTGATGCAAGTCTGCCAGGTATATCTTGTGCTCACTATATATATATATATATATCTACCAATATAGTCAATCCACAATAGGTAATAGGGTGAGTGGGACATTCCATTACAGTGCTTATAGAACTGAATTTATAAGGTTAAACCAGCAAAGCTCAATGCAATCTGTCTTAGATGAACCTATAAAATCCATTGAATCTTTTACATACATAGGAAGCAAAATAAATTCTACTGAAAATAATGTTCAAATTTGCAAAGTTAAACTTTGGGCTCTGTTGAATAAAATGGATGTAATCTGGAAAGCAGATCTACCAGACAATCCCAAGCAGAGATTCTTCCAAGCCACAGTAGAGGTGGTTTTAATGTATGGTGCCACTGCTTGGACATGAACTAAAAGCTTAGAATCTTAGCTTGATGGAACCTACACCCGGATGCTGAGAGCTATACTTAACATCTCTTGGAGACAACATCCAACTAAATTACAGTTCTATGAAACCATCCCTGATAATTCTAAAATCTTATGCAAATACAGAATGCTCTTAGCAGGACACTGCTGGGGAGTAAAAGAAGAACTTGTGAGTGATCTACTATTCTGGACACCTAAACATGGAGCAAGATGAATTGATCACTCAGTAATCATCTATATTGACCAGGTATATTACAATACAGAGTGCCACTTTAATGGCCTTCCAGCCTTAATGCAGGACTGTAATGGTTGGTGTGACAGACTCACGAATGTCTGTGTTAGCTCAACTGAATAATAATTAAAACTATATTTTTATCATATATATATATATATATATATATTTAGTTTTTAGTCAACCCTAGTGGGCCAGACAAACCTACCCAGGTTTCACCTAAGTGGATTGTCAGGGAAAGCTTTCCCTGACGATCTGCTTAGGTAAAACCTGGTTAGGTTTGTCTGGCTCACTAGGTTTGACTAGGTCTGCTCTACGGTTGTATTGAGCTCTTTTTAGTTAGTTGTTTACTTGTGTCGGATTTTTTCCTTTGGGCTTTGAACCTGTATCTGTGCGATTTTTTTGACAGACATTCATGTTCCTAGCTCTTTCTTTTTTTAAAACATTTTTTTTCCTTCGAGATTGATTTGATTATTGGCAAATCAAAAATTTGAAGGTTTTTCGAGACGTGTATAGTTACCTATATTTATATGTATATAGTTTTTAAATATATAGATTTTTTAACCATTTCACATCAAGTAAGACAATAAAACCAGTAAGATGCAAGGGGTTACTAAGTGTAAAGGAAATGAAGAAAACATTACTGAGGAAAAAGGAAAATAATAAGATTAGAATTCCAACAGACATAAGATAACAATAACTATTGATTTTTGAAGATTATAGTTGACAGGAAAGCAAGAAGCTGGAAGAGAGTTTCACAAGTGTGAGAGAAGAAAACATTAGCATAGGACTTACAGTTAACAATTTCAAAAGTAAAATGATGAGCCAAAGCTGCCAATTTGGTACTGGGCTTAAATTAATGAAGCTGGGGTACCAAAGAGGAAAACCTATCAGAACAATTGCCATGAAAATATTTGTAGATTTAAAGATATATACAGTTTAGACATAGAGATCAACAGTACATGGTAACTGTCATTTTCAAAACTCAGTGTGAACAAGGTCATTCTGAGACATGAAAAATTGCAATGTTGATTGTTATATCTATGCTGTCTAAATCTATAATTGCCTTTTATTCACTATTAAGCACTCTTCAGTGAATATACAAATTTTAAGATATATAATTATACAAAAATATACATAAACACACACAAACACACACACACACACATATATATATATATATATATATATATATATATATAGATACACCTAGTGAGCCAGACAGTTACTCATATCGGGGTTTTTTCTTTGGGCTTCAGACCTGCATCTGTGCGTTTTTTTGTCGGTTACTCGTATCGGGGTTTTTTCTTTGGGCTTCAGACCTGCATCTGTGCGATTTTTTGTCGGCAGAAGTTTATGTTTGTAGCTCTTTCTTTTTTTTAAAACCTTTTTTTCCCTCGAAATTGATTTGATTAGCAAATCAAAAATTCGAGGGTTTTTAAAACGAGTCTAGTTATTTATATTTATTATATATATATATATATATATATATATATATATATATATATATATATCTTTTTATAGACATTCAGTAAATGTTGTTTAATACTGTTTATTATAAACACAGAATTTACTTAAATATTTG
>CAHIKZ030001846.1:742500-785000 GCA_903632075.3 Acanthosepion pharaonis
CAAAGACAAACTTATTTGAGCAGTGATTGTTTTGTTGGTGATTTTTAAAAAACATGCATGAAAATACTTGATTGTAATTATTTTAAGACTTGAAATTTATCTGTTGTAGCTATGGAAATTTTTGCAAAACAAGTGTCCCAATATAAGGGACCTAGCCAGAAATTTGTAGAAATGCAAAATGGCATTAAATCTTAACATCAAGAAACTGATTAGAGAACTAGAAAGGATTATTATAAAAATAAATAAATATAATATGGCTATATTATTCAGTGAAACATGTTTGTGTTTGTGAGTATATATATATATATATATATATTGGTTTCATTAAAGGGAACTGGCAAGGTACTGTGATTAAGTTTTTTATTAATTTTTTCTTGTGTTTGTATAAGTGGTTTCTTTTCTGGACATAGAATGTATAAAAGTTATCTAAATCTTCTATATATCTGCACTTTTAACTATTCTATTAACTATTATTAAGGATTTTTTTTTTTTTAGCTGAATGTGTATGTAAGGTGATGGCAATGTTTTGTTTGGTTATTTTACAAAAACAGTCAGCACATTGTGGCCATCTTCATAGTTGATGTTATTGAGTGTTGGCTTTTTCTTTTTTTTATTATTAATGCCTCTATTATTTTTAGCCTGTTTTACATTATATAATAATGGACTCTCCATTTGGTTTCGACATATGAGGACCTGACAGCTTAGTTGATTCAGTTATGAAATTTTGTGCAATAATCTTAAGTGGCATTTAAGACCTGCTAGTGATTTACAAAGGAGGCCACATATGGATCAATATATATATATATATATATATATATATATATGAAAGACAAAATGAAAACTTTTATTAGAGAATACATTTTGTCTCCTGTGAGACTTTCTCATGGTATTGTTATAAAATAAAATAAGACATATCTCGGCTGATTTGCAGGCAAATAAACTAACATACTCAAGAGCGAGAGCCAGATGTGAACTGGACAAGGCCACATCACAAAATGACCATTATCATCGTTTACGCATAAGCCCGACGCACGAGTTCCGGTCAAAAAATAAAATAATATTTTAAAGTGTTTCTATTTTTCGACCAGTAAAAATTCTTCCCTCCTAATTATAATCACGTCATTTTACGAGCCTGTCAAGCCATAAAAAATGCCATAAAAGGGGTCAAACAGGGAAGTACAGCAGCAGTCAACAGGAGGCCAGGGAAGAGACCTGTGACGGTCAGTCAGCAGCAGTAGCGCCACACCAACTAGTGAGAACTACTATGAGAGATCAACCCAGATCAGCAGCCGGCCTATGAACTATACCACTAGGTAGGTGTCCCAAAATCACATGTTCCTATTGAAATAAATCACGTAAATCTATTTCTGCTGTTGTATTTCTTTCTTGCAACCATACGCTTGTCTATAACAGTATCATATCTGAATTTTTACACAAACACACCCATATAACTTTTCCTGTGAATCAGTTTTCTTTATTTTTGCTAATTCCTCTAAAGACATCGTCATCCTTCCAAAATGAGTTTTTCAGTCCAATAACTAATCAAAAAACTTTTTGAAATCCTGTTTCTTACCATCATTTTTGGTACGTAAAACTTGTGTTATCAAAACTAACTATATATATTCTGATAGTGACCTCTTTAATAACAACGCCCCACGTGCATTCCTCAACATGGACCCCCAAGTCTGCCTTCACGCCAACACCAAAATGACTACCTTTTAGATGGGCGGGGGATTAAACACAGAAACTTCCACAAATTTGTCTCTGGAAGTTAATGCCAAAGTATCTTTATTCAACCTCAAGACAACACTTATCAAGATTTACTGCTGGTCAGACAAGATCCCAGGACCATAATTCTTCTTTTATACTGAGGTGATTTTGGATTTTATTGTTTATTAATTATTTGCTCTGTAACAATAAATACACTGAGCTCTTTTTGTGGATCAGTTTTATTATTTTATATTACTCAGATCCACTTGGATTATATGCCGATGGATTTGTTACCTTTAGTATATATATATATATATATATATATATATAGTTGTAGCATACCTACAGATGGTAATGGGTATGTCCCCATTCCCATAATTACAGTAGTAATAATTACTTTATGTGACAAGAATTGAAGATTGATTGCAGAATTCACTTGACTCACTTTTAGCATTTGACTACTTCTTCTACACACCACTGGAAAATCTTATATGTGTTGTTCTTGTCCTAAGTGTTATTGTTCATTACCAGCCTTCATTTGATTATTCTTTTCAGTAACCTTCCCTAGGTTACAACATATATATATTAATAAATTAAATATACATATTATTCCTCA
Organism: Acanthosepion pharaonis; assembly: GCA_903632075.3. NCBI lineage: Eukaryota > Metazoa > Mollusca > Cephalopoda > Sepiida > Sepiidae > Acanthosepion > Acanthosepion pharaonis. The sequence goes on from CAHIKZ030001846.1 coordinate 744,827, forward strand.
ACAGTAGCATGACTCAGAGTTTCATGCACAATGCAATCTTCAATGCACAATTATATATATATATATATATATATATATATATATATATATACAGGGTGTGGCTGGTATCTGAGGACAGATTTTATGGATTAGTAAAAAAAAATTGCTGAAAAATGAATATAATTATATTTGATTACAAACAAGTAAACATGAAATTTTGCTTACTATAATTTAATTCTTTTCAATAAGACCACTACTAGCATCAATAATTGCCTCTACACGAGGTTGAAATCAGCTGTAAGTTCTGATTAATTGGTCCTTATTTATGTCAGACATTACTCGAACTATTGCAGCTTTAAGAGAGTATTTAGTTTTATGAGGCTGTTTATTAACCTCCTCCTCAACAACATAGGATTGAGATCTGGAGAGTTAGGAGGTCAAATATTGGGTGTGATGTGATCATACAAATGGTCAGCCATCCATTCTTGTGTTCGTAGAGCCTTTTGGGATGAAGCCGAGTCTTGCTGGAATATGTAAAACCTGCCATTGCATATATTGTCAATCCAGAGCCTGAGAACTGTTTCTAGAACCTCAATATAAACAGCAGCATTTACTCTAAGACCCTGTGGAAAAAAGTGGGGGGGCATTACATGTCCTTCATTGCTAACAACACCCAATACCATAACACTTGAAGGAAATTTTGTACACACGACTCTTGGCACCTCAGAAGGATCTGAACAAAGCCATCTGTCATTTCTTCTGTTAAGTTTTTGATCTTGATTAAAATTTTTCTCATCTGAGAAAAAACAAATCACACCAGTTTCTGAAGGATTTTTAAGTTTGTTTAAAAGCCTTTTGGATCTGTTTAAACGGTATTCTTTTGTGTTTCAGACATAAATTGACAGCTCTTTATCATGTAGGAATTGTATCGAATGTCTTCATGAACACTCCTTCTGATTGTATTTTTCAGACACATCCAGCTTCTTGGCAATTGACCTCATTGATTGATCTTGGTTTTTATTAAATTGTCTGCTTGACTTACTGAATAAATTTGGATGTTCTCACTTTATCAGAAGGTGCAGAATGTCATTTACGTTTGATACAGACATTGGGGTACTGTCAGCATCTTCTAACTCTTTTCGTATCTTGTGAACAAATGATCTTGCAACTCTAAGGAAACATGCAATATCCAAACCACTATGATCAGCCTTTAATGCCACAATCACAGCATGCCTTTTCATTTCATTTGTTATCATAGGGTTTGGCATTCTTGATTTCTGAAAAATAAAAGCATTAGAAGTTAGTGGGAAGCAGTATTAATCTTAAATCTGTATGTCCTCAAATACCAGCCGCACCTGTATGTATATATATATATATATATATATATATATATATATATATATATGTATATATATATATATATATATATATATATATGTTTTGTGTGTGTGTATGATATCATTTATTTTAGGATATTAAAACATGATAAAAATTGCTACATTATGGTAATTATGTTTCAACACTGCAAATGTGTCTCTTTTAAATTAATTGTTATGTACAGTGGAATTATACTCCATTTGTTCTCATTTTACCTGGGGATATATATATATATATATATATATATATATAAAATTGCATATTTGGGCAGCAATCTCTCTTTTATACAAGTTTCATTTAAGACAACTGACAAGGTACTGTGATTAAGCTTTTTATTAATTTTTTCTTGCATTGGTATACAGGTTTTCTTTTCTAGACATAAAGTGTGTAAAAGTTATTTGAATCTTCAATATATCTAAGTGCTTTCAGCTATTCTGTTAGTCATTAAAAAACATGATTTATTTTTTTTTAACTGAATATCTACATTTTTATTTTAATCGTTTCCCCCCAAGCAAGGCATTAGTACGCAGGGGTTACAGGGAGTGAAATAGAGAGAAAAGACTGGGTAAAGTATGGATTGAAGAAAGGATAAAAGATGAATGAAATTCAAGAACAAAGGAGATTTCAAATGACATTGCCTTTAAATTTTTGAAGATTTTAGTTATCAGGGAAGCAAGTATATGGTAGTGATGGAAATGTTTTTTATATTCCAAAAATGGTCAGAACATTGTGGCTGTGTTCTTAGTTGATATTATTGAGTGTTGGCTTTTTTCTTCTTTATTATTAATGCTTCCATTATTTTTAGCCTATTTTACATATGCATGAGACAATTATCATTGTATTTTATACAAATATGTTGTGCGCAGAGCATAATGTTTTTTGTCATTTAATTTTAAAAGTATTAGAATTCTTTATCTTTTTTCTATAAATCAATCAAAAAGCCCAAAGGAAAAAACATTTGAGTTACTTTCTTTTTCCTGAGAAAAAACCAAATCACACCAGCTTCTGAAGGATTTTTAAGTTTGTTTAAAAGCCTTTTGGATCTGTTTAAATGGTTCCACAGTTGGGGAGTGTGAGAAAAGAAACTGTTGGAGTAGAAGTGGCAGTTACATTTAACTCTTTCAACAGTAAAAGGGCAGGACCTAGATGCCAATCTAGTAGCATGGTTAAATTCATGTAGTTGGGGTATCAGGAAAAAAAGCTTGTCAGAGCAGTTGCCATGGAAATATTTGTAGAAAAGACAGAGGGAAGCCACATCATGTCGGTGAGAAAGTGACTGAAGTCAAATGCCAAGTAAGCATCGATTACAATGCAGATCTCTTATAGTGGAACACACCTATTCTATAGTTAATAGACTCTCCCACCTATAATAAGTAGGAGTAGTAAGAGTAACGAGGAGTCGCTCTGTGGGTCAGTCAGTCGATATCGGATGACTGTTAGTCAGATACTAAAGTATCAGTGACCATAACTAGATTTACTCTGCGTCATTACCTATTATATCAAGTTCCTAATGTTTTGTACGTCGAACCTATTTTAGGACTGACTTAGTACAAATACAAGCCTCCACTGTGAAACCACTCCATAACAAGATCCTTCTTTGGATTTTTTCAAGAACCTTGAGAAGCATAGCAGGAACACCAGACCAAATATGGCAGCAGTATTCAATGCACGAACAAATGGTAGATTTGTAAATGTGCAATATGGACTCCTGACAGGAAAAACCTTCTAGCATGACATAGTGATGCAACTTTCCTTGCAGTATATGAAGCTATTGATTTGATGTAGTCATTTCACTTCAAGTCAGTGGAAAACACAAGGACAAGAAAGCACAGTGTAATTTCTGTCATGGAGTCTAGCATCAGCCATGCTGTTGGTGAGCAGGAAAGTTTTGCTATGGTGCTAAAATGAGAGCAGCTTTATTTTGGAGGCATTAAAATTTACAAGCCATTTTCTGCCCCGGTCAACCAGTGATTGAAGGTTCTTTTCAAGAGCAGTTGCCAGGTTAACTTTATCAGCTCTGATGGATTTACTGTTGTGACAGGAGTAAATAATAGTGTCTGATGACATCAAAAATATCATTGATTAAGATCTATGTGTATTTAAGACATTTCTTATGTTTATACATTCTTTTTATAGATACAAATGTTTAAGTAAATGCTCTGTTTATAATAAACAGTATTAACGACACCTGCCTGAATGTCCGAGAAATTTTGATAGATAATATACGTCCCCTGACAGAAATTGAACCAGTATCTGATATGGAATCGTCATATAGCCTGATTCCAGGCAGAAGTCCCAATCTATATAAATCTTATTTTTTTCAGGTACTATGGTAGTTCATTAATGTTATTCATTATATTTTGTGTATTGAGGTAGATGTGCAGGTGGTGTAAGGATAGCGGCTTGGAATTAGAAATCAGTGAGATGAGTTCAAAATTCAGTAGGGTGCTTTACATTCACATCTACACAAATGCTCTTGGGAAAGATATGAATTTATCTCCTCTCCCATCTATGGGTTAAATAGTAAAACATATCTGGAAAAAATTATTTTTATAATCTAAAATATGATTAAGCCATAAAAATCAATAAAATCAACCACTCAATCCACCAACAGTTTGTATATTGATATTTATTTAATGTGATTTCATATGCCACCAGGCAAAATAGAAAAAACAGGGGTGTAGAAAATTCTTCTATCTGATGATGGCTTACCATATATATATATATATATATATATATATATATATATATATATATATATATATATATATAATAATTTTTATAGTTTAAACATACTACACATATCCTGTCAGTGTCAAATTCTCTAAGCTCTCTTTCCTCATTATGTGCCTGATAAACTTCAATTTTCTCTTCTTGTTTCTAACTATCAGCATCCATTTTGTTTCCATTTTTCTTAAAACTTCCTCATTATTCACATATTTAGTCTATGGTATTCTCAGTATCCTTCTTTAGAACCATGTTTTTGTTGCCTCAAGTCTCTTCTACCTCTGTGAGCCAATTCACTGCCATATAGGAGAACCAATATTGCACCCGAATTCAGCACTCTTTTCTTTGTTTCTAATGAACTTTTCTCCTTCAAAATTCGTCCTGACTATGACAATAAACTACATCTGGCAGCAAGGCTTCTGACCAGAAGGTTTTGAGTAGCATCAAACCTTAATTGCTGTTAGAGTCCCAACTATGGGTAAATAGTGAAACTCCAAACAAAAATTGGAACACTATGAATATATAAAAAACATTTTTTTAGTAAAAATACCAGCAATACATATTTATATAAAAATAACCAATAATACTTATTTATAGTGAAATTACCAACAATACAATTTTAAAGGAAAATGACCAACAATACATTTTATCTGTTGTTGAAGACATGCTATTGTGTTCAAAATATATTTAATTGAATCCATAAAATTGTGTTTTGAATATTTTGATTTCAGCTTTAAATAATCCATAGAGGTTGATATGCCACTAAACAAAATCAACCAATCAAAAGCAAAAGAGAACATCAAGTAATGAACTTAAAGCAATATATTTTCATTATAAAAACAAAGTTACTAGCAATATGCTTTTGTAAAAAAAATTAATTGCAGTATTAAATGAACCAGGTGTTGATATGCTGTTAAACAAACTATAACTTATTCAAAATGGTTGCTCTACTGGTTACCAATGGAAAAGAAAGTACTCAAATTATTTTCAAGAGGTTAGTGCACTTTTACAGCAAAGCTGTTTCGTTAACGTTTCAAATATAAAACTAAGCAGATAGGGGCTTTCAAGAAAAATACATAAGAAAGTTCTTTCTGTAAAGGGAAAATAATGCCTTGTTAAACTGTCATACTCTCTGTATCTGAGCAGTATGTCACATTGTATTATTTACGTCCGCAATCCTGGATAAGACGATAAACTACATCCAACAGCAAGGCCTCTGATCAGGAAGTTTTGAGGAGCGTGGAACCACCTCTTAATTGCTGGTGTTTCCGGGTCCACCCTGACCCAGGGTGGTAGCACCTGTTAGGGTCCCAGCTATGGGTAAATAGTTGATCCCCTTCAAAACTGGGGTCAAAACTATGAAAATGTAAAAAAAGATTTTAATACCAGAAATACTTTGCAAAACAATTATTACCAGCAATACATTACTAGCAGAAATAATTTTTTTGAAAAAACAAATATTGCCAGAAATAAATTTTTTTGAAGAAAAAAATATTACCAGAAATGTATTTTTGAAAAAAAGAAATATTACCAGCAATAAAAATTTTGTTGGCATTAATTAACCCATTGAGGTTGATATGCCGTAAAACAAAATAAACCAAACTAATCTAACCCAAAGAATACATATTCTATTCATACGAATCTATCCTAAAAATGTTGTTAGCATTAATTAACCCATTGAGGTTGATATGCCATAAAACAAACCAAACCAATCACACTATATCAAATAGTGGTTTCTCCTACAAAGGGAGAGCACATTTTCTTTATAAGGATTTCTCAAATTTACAGACCAATAAACAGGGGGTGGTAGCACCTGTTAGGATCCCAGCTATAGGTAAACAGTTAACCCTCAAAATGGGATCTAAACACTATAAAAATGTAAAAATAGATTTTTATAGTAAAAATACCAGAAATACATTTTTGGAAAAAAAAATATAACCAGCAATACATTTTTGAAAATATTACTAGCTGTACATTTTTAAAATGAATACTTATTCTATTCATACCAACCTATCCTAAAAATCTTGTTGGCATAAAATAACCCATTGCGGTTGATATGCCGTAAAACAAAATAAACCAAACCAAGTAAACCAATGGACATAATACATACTAAAATAAAAACAAGGTGTCTATTTCAAATACCAGTATCCATGATAAAGACATTTGAAGTAATAATAAATACACACACACACACACACACACACACACACATATATATATATATAAATATATATATATTTATATATATATATAATGGCTGTTGACTTGTTAAACAAGTATGACTCATGCTGATAAGTTTAATCTGTGGTTTTAGTTCTCATGAGAATGGGAGTAGCTTATGTCCACATCTGCTTTTGAATTCAGAGTTGTCCTTCTTCTCAGTTTCTTGCTAACCACAGCTAGAGAACACAGTCTGCCCTGCTATTTAGCTCACAGCCGGGATAAGAGAGATAGATTCTTACTTTTCCCAAGGGGATTTGCACGTAAGTGACAACTTTGACTGAAATTCAAACTCAGTTCTCCAATGTGCTGGTATCCGTAACACCACCCATTTCAGTTGAACTCTCTGGAGAGGAAGTGTGGGTTTGTAAACAGTGACTATTACGGCTAATAATGCAAGACTCTTCGGTAAATCGAATCAAGTTCTCTCAGTCACTGTGTGTTTATCTAAAAATAAATGCGCTTAAATTCACCTTCATCTCTGCCATGTGCCAATGGCTTGGTGGTAGAATCCCCGACTGATGCCAATTCTGTTGGGTTTCGATCCTAGCTAGAGGCAACTGGACGTCTAGCCACACTGATGAGCTATGATACAATGAAACAGTCAGTCTGTGGATGATAATATATATATATATATATATATTTTTTTTTTTGTGTGTATATATATATATATATATATGATATAATAACCTCATTCAGCTTTTATGTTTGTATTATATTCGAAAATTTCAGTCACACTAGTGACCTGCATACAAGACCACATATTATGCAACACCAAGCATCTCGGGACATAGAAACAAGAATATTTACTAACACTTTATGCTGTTGTCTTTGGTCAATACAACTGATTTCAAAATCTGGTACAAATATTTCAATTTATTTCTATCCAGGGCAGCTCGCTCAAAGTGAATATAAGGTACACTGGTAGCTAACAGATTACTCTTTACCTTTTCTTTATAACTAAGCCACAGCTGTCCAATATAATAATAATAAAAAAGTTAATGGTCAGAGATGAATTAGACCAATTGAAATCAAGTGACTGAAATTGCCTGAAGATACTGAAAGGTTGAAATCAAGGTAACAGAATTGGCTGATTTCCTAATTTTCTCTCTCTCTCTCTCTCTATATATATATATATATATATATATATATATATATATATATGGGAAAACTATTCTTAGCCAATGCATTTCAACATCTGAGTGATTTTAAGGCAAATGTAGGATTTATTTTGTTGCACATGTTTATATACAAGACCAAGGATGTCATTGGTTTATCAAGGATTTTAAATTTGAGAATGTTCATGAACATTTATCAGGTCATTGAAAGGTCAGTTAAAACATGTGGAGAACACATAGCACCATAATTTAAAATCTGTTACACAGGCACACACACACACATATATTAATGTACACATTTTTAAATACAACAAACAGGGAATGTAAGTAATTTTCATCTTGTTTCTTTTGCATTAGTATAAAGGAATGGATGTTTGCTTAAAATTGACAATAATTGGTCTATAGTTTTTAGCATTGGTTTTAGCATTTTCAACCATTCTCTGAGAAGGAGCTATCCAAGTAGAACTTACTTAAAGGAATCTGATAGTTTAGAGTTGTAAGATGTGAAATAATTCATCACACACAAGGCTATGTAGAAGCTTTTAGCCTGTATCAAGACTGGAAAATGAACACGAGGATGCAACAGCCAAAACAATAATAATATGCATTTATATGTCTATACAAGCATTTTTCTATTACTTTCATTTTGCTCATTTAATACAAAGTTGGCTGTTCTGAAAATGTCTACGTCATACTCAATATATAACTGGCTGTAGTAATTCAATCCATCACATTTTCTAAAATTTGATTAAAACATAAAAAATTTCTAATTGGTTGAGCTGATAACGTTTCAACACCTTCCATGTCGATATGTATGTATCAGTAGACAAGAAATATCTATATCTAGCTCACAATATACCGACTTATACATATTAGGCAATTGAATGACAAATTGGAAAAATTCTGTGTGATGTTTCATCCTGAAGAAGGACTTCATCAGACTGAAGGTCTAGAAGATGAAACACAAATTTTTACTCTTTGTCATTCATTTGCCCAACATTGCTCTGATATATAGAAATTTATATATCATATTCTCCCCTCCCAACACACGCACACGCATTTGAATGGATTTTTTATTTGACATTATTTCTTATTACGATCAATGTTATTTTTAGTGGATAGACATGTTTGAGTTGCTGTCTTTTTTTTTATTTTCTTAAACACTTCTATTCAGTTTCTTTACTCCCATTTCCTGTTTGTGGAACTTCCTTCCATTTAGTTCCTTCCCTGATAAATACAATTTTCAAAAATTTATATGCAACATCAATCACCATTTTCTATCTTCTTGAATCCTGTTAATCTTTTGTCCGTTCCTCAATCCTCCCTATACTCAGTCTTTTCTTTCACTTTCACTCCCTGTAACCCCTTGCATACTGGTGACATTCTTGCCTTACTTGGGGTGAAATGATTAAAAAAAAACCCAGTGAAATTAATAATAATGAATACAATTAAGGAAAAATTATACTGTCAATGGGAAACACCTGTATCCCTTTTTTCCATCAAGGAAACTTCTTTTTTAGTCAGAATGTGCTATTAATAGGTAATTTAAACCATAGTCTGTCAGGTTGAAAATGGTGGCAGCAAACTTTGGTTAAAAAAAGCCAATTTCAAATTAATGAAACAGAAAATATTTACTTTCATTTATTTTCTACTTGGCTACTGAGTTAAATAGATAGATATGGATAGAATGAAATATATATATATATATATATATATATATATATATGCTAAGCTAAATAAGAAAGTTACTGAGATTTTTTATATACTATTGTTCACCCAATATAAGGCCTAAGAATCACTCAAGGTAGAGGGTTACTGAATAAGGCTGAAAGAGTGTAAAAGGAGGAAGAGCACAAGATTAGAATATGTAGGATGTATAATGACTGACCCTTCACTGGAAGTTGTTAAGATCATAGTGGCCAAGCAAGCATCTTTTCAGAAGTCTCTTCCATGAAATTTACAATTCTTCAGAAGAAACTGAGTGGTACTTCATTCTTATCAATGGAATACAAACCAAATAAAAATGAGTTGACCCTGTGTATGTAGAATGACAGGTCCTTGCTGTGAAGGTCTGAACTGGTGGAAGTAAAAATAACTTTCTTGTTATTAACAGACATTAAAATTTTGCTGATGACACTAACGAGGTTGATGAGGTGATAAGGACATAATTGAGAAAACTCTTTCTGGGATACTGTGGGAACCTGCTATACCACACTTTCTGAAAGGCCTTTGAGATAAATAGATAATGAACAGACTAAGATAGATAATTCACAGACTGACACAGCTAGAAATAGTTAATGACTAGACAGATATATAGATAGGAATGAAGTAAAATAATAGTTACAAGGTCTGATTAATAAGTATTGTGACTGTTAGAATGGAGTTAAAGTATCCATGGTGAAGCCATTCTCACTCACTTCCCTTGTTTATAATAATGTTTGGAAGGAAAGTGTGTAGTGTGTGGCTGTCTCACCATGCCACCATCACTGATCATGGCTTGTGAAGCATTTTTTTGTCAAGACAAAATTCCCCAGGTTCAACAACCACTATATTTTCCAGATCTTAACTCTTGTGACATTTTGCTTTTCAAAAATCGAATCCCACTTGAACGAGATTTCGAGGTGCTGAGGACATTCAAGCGAATGTAATGAGGTAGCTGCTCGCAATTGCCAAAAATGGAGTTCTAGGAATGTTTCCATCAATGGAAACTATTCTGGATAAATTGTGTGGCTTTAGAAGGTCACTACATAGAAGGTGATAAAATTCTGAATTGACAGTTTGCTTTTTATAACATCAGTCTCGATACATTTCTTATCAAACCTTGTAGATAAGTAATAAACTCAGATAGATAGATATACATTTATCTATTTCAGTCTATTCCTATCTTATCTAAGTCCATATCTATCTATCTATCTTAGATATGGACTGAGATAGATAGAAATAAATATATAGATAGGAATATACAAACAGACAGGCAGATAGATAGATAGGAATAGACTGAGATAGATATATATTTATCTATTTCAGTCTATTCCTATCTATCTATCTATCTCAGTCCATATCTATCTATCTATCTTAGATATAGACTGAGGTAGATAGAAATAGATATATAGATAGGAATATACAAACAGACAGGCAGATAGATAGATAAATAGATAAGAAAAGACTGAAATGGATAAATGTATAGGAATAGACTGAGATAGATATATAGATAAATAGGAATAGACCGAGACAGATACATATATAGATGAATAGGAATAGACTAAGGTAGATATATAAATAAATAGGAATAGATAGATATATAAATAAACAGGAACAGACTGAGATAGATATATAGATAAATAGGAACAGGCTTAGACAGATAGATATATAAATAAATAGGAACTGACCGAGATAGATATATAGATGAATAAATAGGAATAAACTAAGGTAGATATATAAATAAATAGGAACAGACTGAAATAGATACATATATAGATAAATAGCAACAGACTGAGGTAGATAGATAAATAAATAGGAATAGACTGAGATAGATAAAATAACTAGATATGCATTTTCTGTCCTTGTTTTCTAAGCAATCTCTGATGAAGTATCTGTTTCTAAAAAAAAATTACATGTACATAAAATCATTTGATTCAATTTGGTTTGATCATACAAATATAAGTGCATTTGTTACATCTTCCCAATTGGCAGCTGTGATCATATAAAGCGAATGATACTGTCATTCTCTTCTGACCAATGTTCAGTTTTTAGAATGATACAATCTGGGTTGATTCAATTCTCAGAAGCATTAACGATTTTGAGTGCAAACAGGTGATTTTGCATGTGGATAAGATTCTCTTGCCAAAGTCAGAATTTCAAGTCCCTGGTCACAGACTGAAAATTATTAAACACCAGTTATTCATTGATTTTTGAATTACAGTTAATTCCTTGACATCTTAACCAAAGCTCTGCAAACTGGTATGAAATGACCTTCTGAATGGCCAAGAATGCCTAACTTGTGAGAAGGCATCAGTGATGGGAAACTAAATTTTACTTTGGAATGTTTGAGAAAAATTCTCTTTTTTGGTGATGTTTGTTCTATTCATTTCATGTTAAGGATTACTTTTATGAAAAAATGATTGCCAACATTTTGTCAGTGAAAGTCTAAAAATATATTTAAATAATTACTTTACAATAGCAATTTTTACTGAAAAAAGAAATGATTTTATCCATATTTATTGCCTTTATAATTGCACTGTCCAAAATTTACGTTTATGTATTCATGTATTACAACATACAGTATGATATTATTTGTTTACTATTTAGATGGTCTTTGTGAGCGCAAAGTCAATATATATATATATATATATATATATATATATATATATATGAAGAAAAATACAGAAAAAACAAACAAAAATTTTAACATGCAATTATACTGTATTAATGTTAATATAAAGTCAACATCGGATGTTTCAGTCTATTTAAGACCATCTTCATGGACATTTTCATTTAAACATAACATTAGAACATATAAAAATTTAACACAAAAGACGATGGACATAAGAGCACAACTAATCCAAACAGATAACTGAAATTTTTATATAAGATCAGCGTTCCATTTAAATATGATCATGTTGTCGTCACGTGGGCGATGTTGTGAAAACATATTCGAAGATGATTTCCAAATATTATAATATTAAAAAAGTCAATTGAACTATTTTATATAAACAGTTCAAGAAATCCCTTCCGTTGAATATAGGAATACGTAGAGATTAATAGGTTCTTATATCTTTATACATATATATATATATGAGTAAATAGAAGTACAGACTGGGTTCTATAGCCTTAGATGGCAACTGGTCTAGAAAAAGTACGACTGAATTCAAAACCTATGGAGGGTCATTTGGGGACCTTATGGCATATGGTGCATCAGGTCTCTGTGTTCATCCCTTCAAGAAGTTGGTTGGTTCTGCACAAAGCCTTCATCACTGCAATCAAATCTGGTGTCTGAGCTCTTAGTTCCTAGGAACTGAGCTGCTTGACCCTCATACGTTGAATACAATATGAGCGTCCATATATATATATATATATATATATATATATATATATATATATTAACTGAACTGCTATTTTACAAGTACTAGGCCCAGAAGCCACTCATAGTAGAAGATTAACAAATGAGGTTTTTGTAAGTGCTAAGTTTGGAAGTAAGAATATTTTGAGGATATGGAGGATAGATTACAGTTGACCCTGAAATTGAAGATGTTAAGTTCATAGATATCAGGGAAACATCATCTTGGGAGTCTGTTCCACAAAGTTGCAGTTCTCGAGAAGAAGGTGTCAGAGTAGAACCTTTTTTCTTACCAATGGAATACAAAGGGAATGTAGTTGCTTCAACCCTGTGTATGTGGATGGAAGCTGTAAAGATCTGAACTGATGGAACAAACTAATGAATGTTACCCTTGGGAACAATTACCTTAGAAACAGCCATGGAGTAATGATAGGTTTGCAATGTTTCTTCTGTGGGAAACAGGCTGTAATTGTATATTTGGGCAGCAATCTAGTACCTGTTTCATGAAAAATGACTAACACATTAAGTTTTGTTATTCTAATTGGCGTGTATGTGAACAAGAGATTTCTTATTTAAACTTACAAAAATAATATCAAGAAAATAAACAGTTTGATTAAAATGTGTTTCTCAATCAAATAAATTGGTTTTGATATGTTCAAATTGTAAAAATAAATAACACCACTCCCTTTGCCCATTTTTGCTTTCCAGGAAGATTAGGACTTTGGTTTCTAAAATCTGTGCAGAAAAATCCTATGGGGCATAAAAGGAAACACAAGGAAGATTGTTTATTTGCACCTGTTGCCTGCTTTTGACGCACCTGGATGTCTTTTGCCTTTTGCTGAAGTTGTGCAAAAAATGTCAAAAAATAAAATTTAGTTCATGGGGGAAAAAAAAAAGCCAACTCTTTTTTTTTGACTTTGAAAACAGAACTTATCCTGAAGTTGTGCACAGTGTGTCAAAATATAAATTCTCTCTCTATTGCTATTTTTGCATTTGTATCATATCCTGAAAAATAGAAGACAGAGTTGATTCAGGCTTTTTATTTTATAAACACACACACACACACACACACACACACACACACACACACACATATATATATATATATACATTGTAATAAAAATAGATTTTAATGTATGCCATATTTATGGTTAAAAGTGCTCAATGGATAGAGTATGTATAAATGAAAGAGTGGATACTGAAGTCAACAGCCACACACACACACACACACATATATATATATATATATATATATATATACATTGTAATAAAAAATAGATTTTTTTAATGTATGCCATATTTATGGTTAAAAGTGCTCAATGGATAGAGTATGTATAAATGAAAGAGTGGATACTGAAGTCAACAGCCACACACACACACACACACACATATATATATATATATATATATATATATATATATATATATATATACATTGTAATAAAAAATAGATTTTTAATGTATGCCATATTTATGGTTAAAAGTGCTCAATGGATAGAGTATGTATAAATGAAAGAGTGGATACTGAAGTCAACAGCCACACACACACACACACATATATATATATATATATATCTTCCATGCTTGAATCTCATCTTCATATATATATATAGTGCTGTACAAATGTAAGTGAACCACTAAGATAATATTTTAAATAATTGTCTTTTTTTCCAGATGATCAACCAAACTTAATTATTCTATATATTCATTAAGAAAAACCTTTATTAAATTAATTACAACCACTTTCAAAGATTTTTATGAAACTGGATTAAAAATATTAATTAAAGATTAAGATGTGCAAAAGTAAGTGAACCATTACATTTACACTCTGTATTTTTGTTTTACATGGTTGCCAGTGTAAATAATTTTTTGAGCATGTGTAAAAATCAAGATGACACATGTTCATTTTTTTTTTGGTAAGCTGTGTATACTGCAGCCAACCAATATCACTCATTGTGTATGCAAAACTGATAATAAATTTAAAAACATATATATGCAAAGATCAAAAGAACTTCCTGAAATTTTAAAAAATTGCATAGTCGAAACATATAATGATGAAGAAGGTTGCAAATAGCTCTCAAAATGATTTGGGATGCACTTCTCCACTGTGCAACTTTTTTATAAAAGAAGGCCTTTGATATGATTGCATCATAATCAAGAAGTGGTTGTCCGCGAAAAATGACAGCAAGTGCAAGTAGACATCTAGTTCGGCAAGCCCAGGCAAATTCTGCTATGACCTTTGTAGTTCTTCAATGTTCACTGGCCAATGTCAGAATCAGTGTGCATACATCTACAGTGCAACAAAATCTGAACAATGTCGATCTTGATGGCTGAATGCCTAGAAAAAACCAATGCTTATGAAATAGCACAAGTGTGCTCACCTCAACTATGTCAAAGCTAGAAACATTCTGGCAAAATGTATTATGGTCTGATGAGACCAAACTAGAGCTTTTTGGGAGGAACAATAGGTCTTATGACATTTCAAATTGTTGTGTTGGTTATGCCCAATGTTTGTCCAATGGCTCTGATCGATTTTCCTTTTTTTTTTCACCTTCAAAATGGTTTGCTTTTCTCCTATAGACATCTCACTGGTCTTCATGTTGGTTTATACTCTTTAACAAGAAATACAATTTTTGCAGGTGAAACCCAAGACTAGAATCAAGAGTAGTCATTCAGAGTTATTTAATGTTCAAACAACCAATCTAAAAGGCAACACCTGAGTAACAAGAAACACATGTCTGTTATGTGTTTCAATGGTTTTGTTTCACTTGAAAAATGGGTCAATTAAAACAAGTCCAAATTGTTTAAAAACACCCAAATGTAAATTACCAGGAAATAAAAGCTGAAATTCTGAACTCTTGTCTAATATTCATCCTTTAATCTCAAACCCAAATGTCTTCAGTGAACTATTAAAAAAACGAATTGTCCTTGGCATTCCAATAGTTTTGATGGGATTATATATATATATATATATATATATATATATATATGTATAGTAAGTAATGACTGGCTTCTTCTTTTCAAGTATACTTGACTGCTAACAACCAAAGTGTATGTCTGCCACTCTAATCTAAGTATACCTGCTTCTAGGGTGGCTAGCTATTCATTGTTGAAGACGCCTGTTCAGACATATTTGTATTTCTTCAACACAACAGACCCAGCCTTAGTTACATTTTCTGGGAGAGATCCTGTAAGCCAGTATGATCAGTAGCCAAGCAATACTCAACTCTTTAATGATGAACATCAACTGTATCTTTACAGTCTTGTTTAGTCATTTTCTCTCACAAAACTCCTAATATGGACAAACTCCTAATATGGCTTTTGAAGAGGAGAATTTGATACCAACCATTAAATATGGCAGTGACAGCATTATGATTTGGGTGTGTTTTGCTGCAACTGGAACAGGCAAAATAGTATGCATTGATGGCACAATGTACTCTGCAAGATATCAAGCAATTTTGAACAAAAAGTGTCTTCTCCTCATATCAAAAGTTGGGTTTAGGTCAGACTGGAATGTCTAAAAGGACAATGATCTGAAGCATTAAAGCAAACTCACAAAAGAATGGGTTCATAAAAAAAGAAATTTCAAGTTTTGGAATGTCCTATTCAAAGAGTCCTGATCTAAAACAAATTGGACATCTGTGATTCAAGTGAAAGAAAGCAGTGTATGCAAAAAAAAAATTTAAATATAATATTATAATATTAAATGTAAGGGTTCACTTACATTTGCATATCTTGATTTTTAATTTTTAATTAATATTTTTATTCCAGCTTTTATGAAAATGGTTGTAATTGATTTAATAAAGGTTTTTCTTCATGAATATATAGTGAAATTAAGATTTGGTGATCATCTGGAAAAACAGACAATTTTTAAAATTATTATCTTAGGGGTTCACTTACTTTCATAGGACTATATATATATATATATATATATATATATATATATATATATATATATATATATATATATATAGAGAGAGAGAGAGAAAGTGAGAAAAGTATAGACCAACAATTATACACAGAAAACTTACATTTTAATTTCTGAAAATTGTATTGAGCACTGTAAATTTTGCTGTTTCTTTTCAGCAAATATCACTTTTGTAATAGATTGAATATATATATATATATATATAAATTCCTCCAGTGAAAGCTCCAGAAGCAGCCATGCAAGCCCATGACCCTGCCTCTACTATTCTTCATAGATAACCTTGTATGCTTTATATCATAAGCAGATTCTTTCTTTCTCTACACTTTGGCCTTTCCATCATTTTGGTAGGGATTAATCTTGGTCTAATCAGTCCACAAAACTTTCTTCCAGAACTTTTGTCGTGTGACACGATAACTAGGCGTCTATTTGTTTGATTTGTAAAATATGTATTTTATTTTAATAAATTAAGAATAGAAAACGGTTAAGAATAGAAAAAATAGTTTAAAAACATGTGTTTCGTTTAACAAAAAAGTACTAAGGAAAAAAAAGAAAAGGAAAAAATAAATAAATAAACGCTTTTTCTTTTATAAGTAAATTTGTGGAAGAGAAAAGGGCATCAGATTACTGTTAAATTCTACCAGTCATCCAATAAAATATTTGACTAAGTGATTAGATGTGATAAAAGATAAACGTTTAGGAAATAGATTTTAAATGACCAGGTCAAAAAACCCTCTTTACTGTATCTCGACAACACATTAAGGAAATAAAGAAAAGATAACAGAATTTTCCCTTTCTCCAGGCAATAAAAAAAAAGGAAAAGGGCTATAAAAACATCCGACGGCCTTCACACGAAGATTTGTTAAGATAAAAAGATTTAAAATCCTGGAAAATACATCGGGAGGCCGATTACAGACAAGGATTTTTACACATCAAAGAAAGCAAAATTTAAGTACCTTGAAATTTTTAACTTACAGTCGTCAATGCTTATCTTTTGTTTTCACCCGGTGGTCTAGGGACTTCGATTAGTTCAATATAAATACGAGTGATTTTTCCGAGCCGGGCAGTTCAGCGGGCGTGTGCTTGAAGTAGCCACGTGTGTCAGGCACACTGAAGAAGTGAAACCCGTTCGTCTGAGTGGTGGTCGGTTCGGCATTTGATCTCCATTAGTTAGAATTAGAGCTGAGTGTCACATCGCCTACCCCAACGGCAAGACTAAGTCTGAACAAAATAAAGCATTGATTAACCTCACCTACGTTGTGGAAGTTCGTTCTTTCAAGGGTTTATCTTGTGCCCCAGCTTGAGACTTCGATTTTTTTCAACCAACCCCGCAACATCACAGCGTGAGAACGGCCGCTGGAGAAATTGTAACGGAGCTCACAAGGGGTGTTACAGTCGCTCATCTCTGTACTTCCCTGCAAATTCCTATCTGGCGTTTGGATTCTTACTGCTGATGAATGGTTTGCATCTTGCTGCATGACCTCTATATTTCTCTCTCAAAATCTTCTTTAAATAATGGCTTTTGAAACCTTCACCTTTGCACTGTGGAGATTGTTGATGATATCACTGACTGCTGTCTTTGGATGTTTCATCACTGCTCTCATAATGATTCTGTTATCAGTTGCTGTTGTTTTCCTTGGCCAACCTTTTCTATTTCTGTTGTACAGTATTCCAGTAGTTTCTTATGACATTTCAAATTGTTGTGTTGGTTATGCCCAATGTTTGTCCAATGGCTCTGATCGATTTTCCTTTTTTTTTTCACCTTCAAAATGGTTTGCTTTTCTCCTATAGACATCTCACTGGTCTTCATGTTGGTTTATACTCTTTAACAAGAAATACAATTTTTGCAGGTGAAACCCAAGACTAGAATCAAGAGTAGTCATTCAGAGTTATTTAATGTTCAAACAACCAATCTAAAAGGCAACACCTGAGTAACAAGAAACACATGTCTGTTATGTGTTTCAATGGTTTTGCTCACTTGAAAAATGGGTCAATTAAAAACAAGTCCAAATTGTTTAAAACACCCAAATGTAAATTACCAGGAAATAAAAGCTGAAATTCTGAACTCTTGTCTAATATTCATCCTTTAATCTCAAACCCAAATGTCTTCAGTGAACTATTAAAAAAAACGAATTGTCCTTGGCATTCCAATAGTTTTGATGGATTATATATATATATATATATATATATATATATATATATATATATATATATATATATATATAGTAAGTAATGACTGGCTTCTTCTTTTCAAGTATACTTGACTGCTAACAAACAAAGTGTATGTCTGCCACTCTAATCTAAGTATACCTGCTTCTAGGGTGGCTAGCTATTCATTGTTGAAGACGCCTGTTCAGACATATTTGTATTTCTTCAACACAACAGACCCAGCCTTAGTTACATTTTCTGGGAGAGATCCTGTAAGCCAGTATGATCAGTAGCCAAGCAATACTCAACTCTTTAATGATGAACATCAACTGTATCTTTACAGTTTTGTTTAGACATTTTCTTTCACAAAACGTGCATCAACATGAAGTATATTTTTTGGGTCCTTCCCATTGGACCTGCATGCTGTGTGTGTTACTGAGTGGTTAGATTTTTAGCATTCCAACCCAGCACCGCCGACCCACCGTGAGACCTGGGTTCAAATTTCTCCATGGTCAGTTTGTCAAGGAAGTGACTTCTTGATAATACAGATTTGGAGAGATTATCGCATAAGTTATATTATGCTCTCACATATAACAATATTTCATTCAGATTTATCCTTTAAAATCACTCAGAATTTATAACCCACATGATGAGAAGAAATACATTGAAAATACTTTTAAGCTCCTCCAATACTCTGTCATATTCAATGTGAAGGCTTATAAAATATTTCTAAATAGAGGAGTGGACCATTCAGGTGAATCCAATGAATTAAAATATATTATTATACTTATCAACACTGTCACAACTGCAATTGAAAAGAATTTATCTAAGCTGAACATAAAAAATGTAACAACAATTTTTAAAACATTGATTTAATACAAAACAAAATAATAATATATTAAAAATTAAAAGAGGAATTTTCTCTATCACCAGTAATGATTGCCACAAGGATTATATAGGAGAAACCTCAAGAAATTTTAATAAAAAATTATATGAATGCAAAAGAGATCTTCTACAAAACAACACATGCAATGCATTAGGTACTCACTAGATGCTCATTAACTCTGACCATAATTTTTATTATCCATGGTAAATTTGTGTCCAGGTTCTTACATTCATCCTTTCTTGACAAATCTTCTATTATCACAATATGGTGCATCTAATATTAAAAGGGATAAAAACAGAAACAAAAGCATCAAGAAACTGAATTAAATTCACTACACTACAAACCCAGACACCGAGGAAGAAAAAATAGCCTAATTATTTCATATACAACATGAAACAGATGGCTTGTCAAATATTTAAATTCCAAGAATCATTCCAGCAAATCCAATGAAACAAGATATATTACCCTACCTAACTAATTTATCTAAGTTTAGTGATTGGCTGCATCAATAATTAAATGTATAATGTTTCTTATGGGAACATTTTTATAGCATATGGAATAATATGGATGTAAAGAGTACATGTGCAAAATAACTGACCAATTGATTTGCAATGCAGCGATAACATTTATTAAAATTAACAAGAGCAAAGTTTAAAATATGAGTTTCATTGCTTAGATGTAAGTTGTATACACAACAAAATGTTATGGTGGGAACTTTGGTGATGAGTTTTATGAGTGAAGTGTTACACAGCCCTTTTAGCTTCATCGTAGAACTTTCATGCCAGCAGCTCAAAAGAGGGAAAACCCAGAAAGAAGCAGAGTTACTTTAGGAGTCATGAGTCTTTATATTTGAGAGCTGCTGATGATAAGTTTTATTTTAGAACTGCTACTGCTACTATCTTTAATGTCACTACATAAGTTTAATATAAAATCTGTTATAACTACCTCCAAAACAACAAGAGACTTAATTAATAAAAAACAAAGTAATAATAAGCTAAAGCTTGAATGAGGAATTTACTCTATAACCTGTAATGATTGCTACAAGAAATACATCAGAGAGACCTTGAGAAATTTAAATAAAATATTATAATGAATACAAAAGGGATCTTTTGCAAAACAATACACTAAATGCATTAGTTGCTCACCATAATGATTTAAGAAATGTTTCTCCAATTAAAAAAGAAAGCAATTTACTTCACAATTTGCATCCAAGTTCTTACAACATTTCACTTTTCTTAGCAGATCTTTTATCACAATGCTGGATACTTAATAATAAAATTAATAAAAACAAAAGTATGAGGGTAAGTCAAAAATTATCCACACTTTCTACATAACATATCCTTAGGTTTGTCACACTACCTTTTGTTCATACAGGATTATAGTTGGTACGATAGTGGTCACATGATCAAAGTTTGAGCTTGATCACACCAGCTTTTTGCTGTTGCAACAGAGTGTAAACATGGCTGTTCTGCTCATGGTGTGCACCAAGAAGGAACAAAGAGCAGTGATCCTAATCTGTAGAGAGCATGCTACTTCATGGTTCATGTTTACAATCTCTTGAGCTTGCTGAGTCTTCTCATCATTGGTGGAGGTTGACTGGCATCCATTTTCAAAGTTCTTAATCCATTCATGCACATTTCTATGTGGTAGTGCACTGTCACTTTATTATTAAAAGCCTTCAATGAATTTCAGTCCCAGACAAACCTTCAGACCAGAGAAATTGCAACACTGCTCTTTGTTTCTCTTTGGTGCACACTACTAGCAGAGCGGCCATGTTTACACTGTAACAGCAACAAGAAAACTGACAGATAGAAAGATAGGTTATAGTGAAAGTATGTATAATTTTTTACTTACCCTTGTATAAAGAAACTGAATGAAACTGGCTTGACTATATGATGTGTTGCAGAGTGGGGGGGTATTCAACAAAAAAAAAAAAAAAATTGCATTTTTCACTACAAATTATTCATTATATCATATCCAAGTATTTTACAAAAAATTAAAGGAGATTACATAATATTTCAAGCTCTATTTAGCTTTATAGTTCAAAACCGTGCAATGAGATAAGGTAACATAAAATGTAGATTTGTCTGCGGAATATCATTACATTATTGTTACATAATTATAATGAAATTATTAATGTTTTTTTGTCAAAAGCAATTTATTATTGGTCATGCTATTGCTTTTTACAGGCTTTATTTTGAAAATGGAATAAGATCATTTTAAATTTCAGAATTTTGCTATTGCCCATCAAAATGACTGGAAGAAAGTGATCTAAAAACAACAATGGAAAAGAGAGGTAACAAAGTGTAAATGAAATAGCTCCAGTTTGTTCAACTTAGGAAACTTAGCATTGCAGCCAAAGTATTCTAAAATGCTGCCAATAAGAAAGAAGAAAATGAAAAATATCTAACAACAAATCCAATATAGAATCATTCTTTTTATTTATTTGTCATGTAACTAAATACATAATTGTCAACAATGTTTGCGTAAAACTTGATATTTCCTGTATTAAATTCTTAATAAATATTATTATTTTACTTAGGTGTAAGGTCGTCCTACATTACAATTCATTACAGTTAACCATGAAAAGAAATGTTACTCAAAACTTCTTAAAACCTTTAAGTGCATATTACCACAAAATTATAAAATGTTGAATATGCCCCCTCCTCTTCTGAATGTGTCATATATCCAGACCCTTCTAAAAATGATAAAAGAAAAAAAATTTTAAATTAAAATTTCTGCATTTTAACATTTTCAACATTTACTGTTGATACATAATTATATCTGAATGTTGAGTTTTGATATATAAATCCTTTTAGCAGAGAAAATGCATTACTTCCTGGCTTTCATGGCTCTTAATAAGGTTTTAAGGGTTTATCATTTTACTCAGTCTCCTGAACCCTGTTCTGCCAACCGTTGACACAAGCTTGTGGAAGCACATATGTTAATTAAGATTTCAATACTCTTTTCTTTGTTTCTAATGAAATTTCCTGTTTTTTTAATACTTTGCTTAGCTTTTGGAAGGTATCTTTTGCTATTCCAATGTGCTTTTGAATTTCAAAACAAATATATAGCAGTCAATGCTGGACAGTTTCTTCACAGATGAAGAAGAACCTTGAGACATCAGAAATTTTCTACAGAAGAATACTGAGAATATGTTGAAATGAACACATGAGCAACAGCAAATAGCAAGAAAATGGAAACAAAATGGATACTTATGCTTAGTATCAGAAAGAGAGAATTGAAATTTCCATGTACAGAATATCAAAGGACAAAGTATCAAAAGACGAAATGATGAATGGACAAAATGTCAAACAAAGTGTCAAATTGACAGAGTGCTGAACAAAGTGTCATCTGAACTAAGTATCAAACGAAGAATGTATAATATGATAAAGTGCCATTTTTGGTGAAAATGCACTGTTTGGTAATGTTAACCTCCTTAATGGCAATGAATGCTGGACAATTTCTTCACAGATGGAGAGAAGATTGGAAGCAATAGAGATGTGGTTCTACAGAAGGATACTGAGAATAACATGGATAGATGTAAGTAACAAGGAAGTTTTAAGGAAACTAGGAACAAAAAGCACACATGTTCTTAAAATCAGAAGATTTTGGGAATACATAAAGAAAGAGAAGGCATTTTGATGTGGTATAATGGTTAGCAAGTTTTTCTTGCTAGATCAATTACAACTGAATACTGAGTTCAATCCTCATTGGGCACCATACCTTCAGCTTTGTGTCACATCTAAGCTACACTTAGAAAATCACCCTAAAGAAGAAAGAGGGCTTGAAGAATTTAACACACGCAGGACATATTGAAGGGAAAGGAGCAGAGTAACATACTTCATGAGTTTGTGAAAATGGATGATACAATGGGGCAAATGTTGCTTAGAGTGACAATTGATAGGAAGTTGTGTAGAGCCGTGATCGCCTATGTCTTGAATGGGCACTGCAAATAAAAAAGTTATCTATCATGATATTTTAGCAATATGCCTGTAAAAATGTACCTTATTGTTATTGAATCAAGATGTCTAACCAAATGTTTACTTGTACTTGTAAAATACCAGGGATGAAAACTCAGTAGAACAGATTCAGATCAAGGGACTTTTCACTCCACTGGGCCAATTGCGAGTTGATTAGGTTATTTAACATAGTTGGAGGTTTTGAATTCTGAACTGACTTTCTCTGAAACCTGTGCCCACACAAGACTATAGGACCCAATTTATTCTATTTTCTCACAGCTGGAGGGAAAGAAATAAATTTATACTTTTCCCAAGGTTCCCGTGATTGCAAAATACTTTCCCATCCCCAATTCATATATATTCATATATTTATATTTTATAGACAGAAATGCATGCTAAGATTTCTTCTTAGCCAATAAAATAGGCAAGTTCTCAGTTTCATATGACTCACTCCCAGTCTGTCTTGCCTTAAAGTCAGAATTCTACTCTTGTTTAACTGAATTTGCCAACTTCAATTCTTAGTCTGTGAACTTTTTGCCTTATTAATGTTGCTTTGCCTTGCATATATTGTTTGCTTGCTTTATATTATTTTTTGCCCAATTTAGTTCTTTTCTTTTTATTGCTTATTACAATTGAGTCCTTTTCTTTTCCTTCTTATTGCTTATTACAATTTAGTTCTTATCTTTTTATTGCTTATTACAATTGAGTTCTTTTCTTGTCCTTGTTATTGCAATTTAGTTCTTATATTTTATTGCTTATTACAATTAAGTTCTTTTCTTTTCATTGTTATTTCTTATTACAATTTAGTTCTTATCTTTTTATTGCTTATTACAATTGAGTTCTTTTCTTTTACAATTTAGTTCTTATATTTTATTGCTTATTACAATTGAGTTCTTTTCTTTTCATTGTTATTGCTTATTGCTTATTACAATTGAGTTCTTTTCTTTTCCTTGTTATTGCTTATTACAATTTAGTTCTTATATTTTATTGCTTATTACAATTGAGTTCTTTTCTTTTCATTGTTATTGCTTATTGCTTATTACAATTTAGTTCTTATCTTTTTATTGCTTATTACAATTGAGTTCTTTTCTTTTCCTTCTTATTGCTTATTACAAATTTTGTCAGTAATGTTTTTTGGGCAGTTCTGCTACTCATTTATGTTTAACCATGGCTACTCACTCTACACAGTGGCATTTGCATGTAAGTGAATGTAATGAATTTGACTGGAATTTGAACTCAGTTCTTGATTTCCTAAATCCAAGCCACTATTTTGCTCTAACCATGCTTCTTTGTACTTGCAGATCATTAACAAATTTTCTGTTTTTCTTTTTTTTTTTTTTGGAAACTATCCATTCAGCTCCCCAGTATATTCAACAGTGGTTACACTACTTCTAAGGAATTACTCAGGAAGCAAGAAGAAATATAAGATACCCTGCTACATTGCCTCTGGAAAGTGCAGCTCAACACAGCCGTTACAGTACAAGTAAGTGCAAAACCTCACAATACCTAGCAGGGGCAGATCCCCAGGAGTGGGGAGGATGTGCACCCCCCTCCAAATTTCTGAGAAAATTATTTTTGTTGCAAAGTAGATCAGGTAAGCTAACACAAGGTGGTGTAAAAGTAAGCGAACTTAAGGCAACATTAAGCCATTGCAATATACTTGAATTTAATGAAATGTCAGAAAAAAAAAG
Organism: Acanthosepion pharaonis; assembly: GCA_903632075.3. Lineage (NCBI taxonomy): Eukaryota > Metazoa > Mollusca > Cephalopoda > Sepiida > Sepiidae > Acanthosepion > Acanthosepion pharaonis. Next base: position 769,916 of record CAHIKZ030001846.1, read on the forward strand.
AAATTTTATTACTCTTAATATATTATCGTATATTTCATTAATGAATTTTTGGATTTGTTTTTACCTACTTTTTATTTAAGTGAATTTATATTGACTCCCTACTAAGTTCTATATCAGGATCTCCATCAACTTGGTTCATTCTCCTTAATCTTGTGCAGAGTTTGTAACTTCTTTTCGTTAAATGCCAATTTTAGTTTAAGAAAAAGGCCAGATGTTGCAGAGAGTCAAATTGAGACTACAGATACATCGTTTCACACATGCAAAAAAAAAAAAAATCTTGGGAAAGATGTAAAGAATTGGTAACCAATACTCGCCCTGGGTAAGGCGATGAACTATGTCCAGCAGCAAGGTCTCTGATTAGGGGGTTTCGAGGTGCATGGAACCACCTCTTAATTGATGGTGTTCCCAGGTCCACCCTAACCCGGGGTGGTAGCATCTGTTTGGGTCATAGTTATGGGCAAATAGTTAAACCCCAAACTGGGGTCAAAACACTATGAAAGTGTAAAAATAGGTTTTAATACCAGAAATACTTTGTAAAAAAAATTATTTCCAATGATACATTATTTCCAGTAATACATTTTTGAAAAAAAATTACCAGCTATACATTTTTAAAAAAAATATTACCAGTGATACATTTTTGAAAAAAAAATATTACCAGAAATATATTTTTGCAAGAAAAAAACTATTACCAACAATAAAAAATTTGTCAGCATTAAATTGAGGTTGATATGCCATAAAACAAAGCAAACCGAACATAACCAATATACTTATTTGTTATTTTTTAAATCCTTTCACCCTAAGCAAGTTAGGAATGCCACTAGTATGCGGGGTATTACAGAGAGTGAAAGTGAGAGAAAAAGCAGGGTATAGTGGTGATTGAGGAAAGGATAACAGATGAACAGAATTCAAGAAGACAGATGATGACAATTGACATTGCATTTAAGTTTTTGAAAATTGTAGTTATCAGGGAAGCAAGTAACTGGAAGGGAGTTTCACAGGTGGGAAGTGTGAGAAAAGAAACTGTTGGAGTAGAAGTGGTGGTTACATTTAACTATTTCAACAATAGATGTCGATCTAGTAGCACATTTAAATTCAGGTAGTCAAGGCACCAGGAAAAAAAGCATATTATTTGTAGAAAAGATAGAGGGAAGCCACATCATATTGGTGAGAAAGTGACTGAAGTCATGATGCCAAGTCTGGATTACACTGCAGATCCTTCTTTGGATTTTGTCAATAACCTCAAGATTACCAGACCAGATATGGCAACAGTATTCAATGCATAGATGAATGGTAGATTTGTAAATATACAAAATGGATTCGGATGAGAAAAAACCTTCTGGCACAATACAGTGACCCAACTTTCCTTGCAGTAGATGCAGCTATTGATTCAATATAGCTGTTCCACTTCAAGTCAATTGAAAACATGAGGCCAAGAAGCCACAGTGTGTCACTCTCAAGGTGTCTAGCATCTTCCATAATGATGGTGGGCAGGAAAGTTTTTCTATGCTGGCTGAATGAGAGCACTTTTGTTTATCAGGTAGAGTAATTGGCTGTAGGTTAAATGTAATTGGCAGAAATGCTCAACAAACAAAATTGACAAAGTTTGCAATAAACAAGAATAAGAGAAAAAAACAAAAGAACGGCAAATATAATATAAAGCATGCAAACAATATATACAAGGCAAATTAGCAGTAATAAGGCAAAGCAACAATAATATGGCAAAATGTTCACAAAGACTGCTGTTGACACACAAAGTAGGATACAGACAAGCAATCAATCACAGTGTTCTGGCTTCAAGACAAGAAGGACCAACACTGAATTGGATGAGACTGTGAAGTGGCCTAATCTTATTGATTAGGAAAAAAATCCCAGCATGCATTTGTCTGTTTTGCTTATAAATTGTGGACATTTTTTTTCAGCCATTCCAGTGCAAATTGGAACCACCATATCTAACAAAGGTAGGGTAATTTATTTTTTTTTTTTTAAAGAAAATTCCGCTCCCTCCAGACTTTATTTTTTATTTCACACTTTTTAATCCTTTAAATAATTTCCTTATCCCCTTTTATTAAGACCTTCCTATTTCTGATCCTCCCCAATTATTTAGCCCTCCCTCTTGTATTCAGCATCTAAAAGTATATTCAGAATGACCCTAATAGTCTTTGAACAGTCTGTGGAATCCCTAGACATTCTAATTCTCACAATATCGACAACTGATTTCCTTTGAATGCAATTTTTAAAGAATTCAACATTATCAGTTGTTTTATTTATTGAAGGCCTTTCAGAATTTAAATCATTTTCAATGGTTTCCTCGCCAAATTTGAAGCATTGATAACAAGATTTAATCTGGGCTTCACTTACTGGATTATCCTCAAAAACTTTCTTAATTACTTTAATCCATTTGCAGGTAGGCACAGTTGTGCATATGTTTTTCAAGATATTTCCAGTGAAAAACATTTTTCCAACTGCATATTCAGTCTCTTGTCGTTAGTTCTGAGGTTGTTGGGCAACCGAACAGTTAAGCATCTGGCCATCTGTTTCCATATATCTCATTTGCATACCAATGTCTGATTCTTTGTGAACAATCTTCCAGTCCACTCAGTGGTATTGTCAAAACATTTTTTCTTCTGTCTATTTCTTCTTTTGCTTAAAATGGTACCTTGTAGATGGCAGTGGAAATATTCCTGGCTGTTATGATGTATCCATATCATTTCAAGTTTTTCTTCTTAATGGTAGATATGAGGTATCTGTCTTTATTTCTGAGATGAGGTATTATGTACCCTATTACATTATTTGCTTATATTGCAATTTTTGCTGTTATCATTATATGTTTTTACCAGAGCTCATATTGCAATTTTTGTTGTTATTATCGCTTTTCTCTAGCACTCCTTATTACTGGTTCCCATGTTGTATTCATTTCTATGCTTGGTCGGCTCAAGAGATTTTTGTCGCCATATTTATTACAACATTTCGGACGTTGTATGCTCCGGTCTTCTTCAGGTGGTTGGAATGTCGAACTGAACCCTTTATTTCACTCACTGAGGTAGACTGTTCTAGTTCCATGTGCCATGTTTAATGGATGTCAGTTTAAGGACATCTGTGTATGAATTTCTGGGTATTATAAACCTAATGTCTTCAGCAACCATTTTTTTTAAGTGCTCATATTGCAATTTTTGCTGTTATCAAATCATATTTTTACCAGAGCTCATATTGCAATTTTTGTTGTTATTACCGCTTTTCTCTGGCACTCCTTATTACTGGTTCCCATATTGTATTCATTTCTATGTTTGGTTGACCCAGGAGATTTTTGTGGCCTAGCATATGTGCTGATTCCTTAAGTTTATGAATTTTCTAATGGTGTTGCTTGTCTATGATCTCAACCTGATCCCACAGAGGACGGTGATCTCCCTTCTCTCTCCATATGTGGTCAGCCATGCCTGATTTTTCCACTTCTCCTCATGTTACAGCTTTCTGATGTTCTTCAAGATATGAGTTATTCCAATGGACTGTTTCTTCTCTGAACGTTGTCTCACTGCATCATGTGGTCTACACAGGAGATGCCTAGAAAGGTTCTGTAGCATCTCAATTCTGATGCTTGCCTAATTCATTTTAATTCTGCTGTTAGTGTCCAAGATCCATTGGTACATAGAAGGACTGAGAAGGCCAATGAACACTATTTAATGTCCAGTTCCACTGAAATAGAAATGAAATACTGATATGTAGTCATGGATTATTCTATCAGTAAAGTTTATAATTTCTATCAGAGGTAATACTTTTGATTTTCAGTTCAATTTCATTGTAAAATCATATACAAAGAATTTGCATTATATATATATATATATATGAGTTGGCATCTACGCGAATGACACCACAATTTATGCCTGCCTCAAAAACAAATCTAGTGTCACTGTCAAAAATAACCTGGCTGTGCATCTTGAAATGGACCTCCAATCAGTTGTGAACTCAAGCAGGAATTGGCTGGTCAACTTTAATGCTTCAAAAACAAAACTGCTCTCTATTAATCACCACAGAGATCCTTCCCTGCCCTCCATTAGAATGTCTGATGCTCAACTTCTCGAGAGCACCTCTCTGCGGCTGCTTGATCTCACGTTGACGGCTGACCTGAGATGGAACAAATACATTGAGTCAATTGCTTCATCCACCGCAAGGAAAGTTGGCTCCCTGTGCCACGCCAGGAAATTTTTCTCCCTGGAATCGATCATCTAGAACTACAAATCCTCAATTCGCACTTGCATGGAGTATTGCTGCCATATATGGTCTGGAGCCCCTTCTGTTTGCCTCGGGGTTCTTGATAGGCTCCAGAGGCAGATATGCAATATAATTGGCTCTGATCTAGCATCTCGGCTACAGTCACTTTCTCACAGATGCGCCGTCGCCTCTCTCTGTTTGTTTTAAAAATATTTTCATGGTAATTGCTCTGAGGAGCTGCATTTGCTGGTTCCCAGACTTCATGAGTTCAAGCACCCGACGAGGCTGGCATCCCGCTCTCACCCCTTCACTGTCGAAACTCCTAAATGTAGCCGTCTCTTCTACTCTAATAGCTTCATGTCTTGCACCTCTCACCTGTGGAACTCCCTTCCTATTATTCCAGTTTCCCCAAATGAGAGCTATAATCTATCCAGCTATTCAAATGTAATGTCCAATCGACATCTCCAGTTGCCTTGATCTATCCACTACCCTTCTACCCATGTTCATCCTTTCTTCTATCACTGACTATAACCTATCTGATCTTGATTTTTTTTTTCATTTCTTTTTATTAAAATTTTCTGATAACCCCTTGCATCCTAGTGGCTTCCTGCCTTGCTTGGGGATGAAACGCTTAAAAAAAAAATGCATAAGGACTTGTGTGTGTGTTTTTTTTTTTAATGCCGTGTCTTTCAGGCCATAAGCAGCAATCACAACTCTACCCATGTTTATTTCCTTCATTATGGGCTGAAAAGTTGATAGGCTGACTATAACAGAGTGATGCTAGAGCTATGAAATTTTGCTTGGATTATTTTCATTTCTTTTTATTAATTCTGCATTGTTTTTTCTTGATATACTGACATCTGACTTTTCAAAGAAGACTCTTCATCCTGTTCGTAAAAAAGCCGCTAATATCAGATATAACATCATCATTGTTGCAATAATGGTTCCCAGTAAAATGTTTTTTGTGTTGGAGAACAGATGAGAGTTAGGTGGGGTAAAATCATGAGAATAGGGAGGGTGAACAACCAGTTCAAATCCACAGTCAGGCATAACCACTGAATCTAAGGACTTGTGTGCTGGTGCATTGTCCTAATGAAACAAGACCACTTTTGTCAGTTTTCCTTGGTGTTTGGTCTTGATAGCCTTTTATCATTACCCCAGCACTTTGGATTAGTATATTCCATCAATTGTGTGGCCATTTTGAAGATAGTCAATAAACACAATGATGTCTTTTGCATCCAAAAAACTGTAGTCATTACTATTATTTTCTCTGCAGATGAAATAACCATGGCCTTCTTTGTTTACTGTATGGATTGTCTCTTTGTCTTTGACACAAAGCAATGAATCCAAAACTCATCCTGGGTTAGGAAAAGTTCAAGGAAAACAGCTAAATCTACCTCAAAGTCAGGTTATCCTTGGAGCACTTTCAGTCAGATGTGGCACCCACCGAGCAGAAACCATTGTCATGCCAAGTTTATTGCACAGGATATTCTCACCTTTCTCAAGAGATATGCTAATAGTATTGTCTATTTGATTTATAGTTGATCACCTGTCAACCATCATTTCCTCTGTTATGGTGGTTACAAATGTCCAGAGCTTGGGTCATATTCAAGACTCTCCCTTTCCTTCCTAAATTCAGCTGCCCACTTTTGCATTGTTGATAAAGCTGGAGTGTCATCTCATAATGTAGCAACCATGTCAGCATGAATATCTTTGGGGGCTAAACCCTTTTTTGCAGATAATTAACAGCACCATGATGCCAAATTTTGTACATTTTCAAGAGAAGTCATTACTAGTCATGTTTAAAGTATTTTTTTAAACACTCAGATATCAATTTACCTGAAAAGAAACAGTGCAGTTATTAATAAAAAGAGTTGAAATTAACGCATGCAAGATTTCAAGGCTCTCATATCATTCTTTCATAGTCAGCCTGTGAACTTTTCAACTCACCCTCATACCTGTGAATTCCCATGACTTCTTGGAAAAGATATTGGAGAGGTTTTCTAATTGTTTTAAACATGATTTTGAATTCACTGTGGTACTTCTCCTAGACTGGTTGTCACTCAAGATCAGAATGCCTGCTATTTAACCCATAGCAAAGGTGGTTGCAAAGTTTCCAGTGAAAAACTGGCTTTCAACTATTGTACTTAATCTTTTGATTTTAAAGTGCAAGATTTTTGCATGTGTTAAATACATAGGAAAGTCAATTTATCCATTATTATACATACAATTGACACATGGTTGGTGAGTACGAGACCTGTTGTAGAATAACACATGTGATGCATAATATAGCAAATAAAAAATTGTTTTTCATATTAATTTTTCCTTTTTCCAGAAAAGATCAGTTGTAGTGTCTTCAAAACAAATTTTCTTCATTAATTTTTTTTTAAAAACTCCATATCCCTTCAGAATATAGTCATTTATGGTTCTCCACAGCTTCCTTTACTTTAATTCCATATCCCTTCAGGATTTATGCATTCATGGTTCTTTTTTTTTAATTCCACATCTCTTCAAGTTTTTGGCTTCTTGGTTCTCCACAGCTTCACTTTCCTTTAATTCCATCAGGATTTATGCACTCATAGTTCTCCACAACTTCCTTTTTTAATTCCATTTCCTTTCAAGTTGTAGGCACTCATGGTTCGCCACAGCTTCCTTTTCTTTAATTCTATATGCCTTCAGGATGTAGAGACTAATGGTTCTCCACAGCTTCCTTTACTTTAATATCTGGGAATTGCTAGGACTTTTCTTGAGAAAGTTAGTGAAATGGTTTTCCTGTTGGCTTTTTCACTGTTTTGAATTCAGAATTATGCTTTATCTTAACTGTTTTCCCTGCCAATGCCAAATATCTAAGTCTACCCTACTGTTTTATTGGGGAGGGAAGAAATAGAATTCATGCTTTTCGTGAAAGTATTAATGCAACAGCCTCAGTCAGAATTCAAACCTGATCTGCCACTTCCATTTTCAGCACTTATAATTGTTATGCCACCTATACATCCACATTTCTTAAACGTAATCCAAATAAAACCAGTTATCACATAAAACTAAACTATTAACCTTATGATTTGGACAGCAACGCAGAAGAGGAAAGTAGGAGTTTATCTTGATCTCAGGTATTTCTATTTTACAACCAGTGTATGGGTTTTTGAAATACCCACTTGACTAAATAGGAATAAAAGAATGAGAAAGTAAAAAAAAAGTGTTTGGGGTCAAGTGACAACAAACTGGACATTGATTAGTTCCAGTTGCTGGTCAATATTAATGGTCATGTTTGGGATCATTGAAGTAATAAAAATATGATTTATGTTATTTTGCTTCCACAGTTGAATTCATGGTAGATGATACTCAGCTTTTTTGATAGGATGTGGTTCAATTATATTGATTACTGCACACCTACTATTCACAAGCACAATTCTACTACTGATTGACATGGAGACTTTTGTCTTCTGTGTTTCTGCTCTTGACCAGGCTGGCCCTTGTTAGTCAACCTGATCAACTGAAGTTCATTCCTACTAGCTATATTGATGCCAAGTATAATGCAATGTACAACAGAACCCCCAAACTCAAATTGACCACACATACAAGTAGCTGGATTACAGGAGTATGCCACCACTCCCAGCCCTTTGTTTTGATCCACACAATCTAAAGAGCCATCAGAGGTATTCAGAAAGCAACTTGATTCATCATGTGCCATCTGCTACCACTGTGCAGAGTTGGGTAAGTACTGGAATGTGTCCTGATTTCTCTCTCCTCTCTAAATAATGAAGGTAGCTTTCTCCTGAAGATTCTAACCCTGCAACAACATCTCCCTCATTACACCAAAGAAGGTTGTTTGGTAGATATCAATGCCAGTGTCCTGGGTAAGACAGTAAACTACATCCGACAGCAAGGCCTCTGATCAGGATAGTTTGAGGAGTGTGGAACCACCTCTTAATTGCTGGTGTTCCCAGGTCCACCCTGATCCACCTGTTAGGGTCCCAAACATGGGCAAATAGTTGACCCCCCCCCAAAAAAAAACCTGGGGTCAAAACACTATGAAAGGGTAAAAATAGGTTTTAATACCAGCATTACATTTTAGTAAAAAATTATTACCAGCAATACATTTTTGAAGAAAAAATATTACCAGCAATAAAAATCTTGCCAGCATTAAATAACCCATTGAGGCTGATATACTGTAAAACAAACCAAACCAAACTAAACACTATTACAGATGCCAGTTCACTTGTGGTTTGTACTACAGCTGTGCTGAGCAGACTTTAGTTAGGTGTTGATATGCCAAACCAAACCAATGCCAGCATGACAGTAATCACAGAGACTGGGCTGTTTTTATCCTTGGCCTATGTACTGGATATAACGGAAAAATTGTCAAAATCATGTAACAGCATAATTATTCATCCCACAAAATGTTTAAAAAAAAAAACACTAAACTAATTGAGTTTCTCTTCCGTGTTTTCAAATAAGATGTTTAGTCATCTTGACACCATTTTTGCATGAGAATCTCTGAAAAACCCTTTCAGCTAAAAAGAAAGCAGGTTAAAATTGTTTTTTTGTCAAGAACTCCTGTCTTCCTAACTGAGCAAAGGAAAAAGCTCATTCAGACCTTCAGTAATCATACCAACATTCATACTCTGGCTTCCATGTTCAAAGTCCATTCAAGGACCATCAAGAGAATGGTGAATAATTAAAAAAAAAGAGCAAACACTACAGAGGAAAACTGGATCAGAAGGTCACAACAGGAAGAGGGATCATCATTTCAACTTAGAGTTAAAGAGATCAATTAGAAAAGATCCAACTCAATCCATAAGACATTTGGCATGTGAAAGAAGAGTTTCACTTATGACAGTCCAAAGAGCAGTGAAAAAAAAGACTTGAAAATGAAATTGTATGTGAAATCTGTGAGACACTTTGTTACTCCAGGACAGAAAGTTAGAAATTTAGAGAGGATGAAGATCATCTTGAATAAGCTGGAAAATGATCTGAGAATGATATATATATTTCAACTTTATTTAATGATTAATTAATGGTGAACATATCGTTTTTGTTATTGATCAGTTACATCAGGATTCTTCTATTAAGCTTGGAGAATAATTATACATTTTTATTGCTCAAAGTTTTATAAGAACCTTGGAGAAGTCCAGTAAGATATCTTTAATCATTTTTAAGATACAAAGGTTCAAAGCTTAATCTAACAATTGGACAAGTTTGCTGTTACACCTGGTGTATATACACATGGCAACTCTGTGTTACAACGACCATGTGTCAAATCCTGCCACTACGGGGAGATAGGTAAATACCAATCTCCATGCTAAAGTTAGAAAAACATAATCTGTTTTCTTTTGAGCTGATGAGAGGGGAAATAAAGAATAAGAAAATATTTGGCCTGAAGTAAAATAGGAACATCGACTTGTGAACCTCCCCAAGTATTATCTGATTGGCTAAATTAATACTTTTGACTTTGATACGATATCTCAAGGTCTTATTTTTTATTCTTCGCATTTGATCTCATTCTCTTTTATTTGTATTCATTTCATTTGGGTCTTAAAACAGAGATACCTTGTTTTCTTCGGTTCTGGTTTTTTTCTTCTTTTTTTTTTTTTTTTTTTTTTTTTTTTGGCAAACGATAATCAGAATTTGTTTTTCTGTTCCAGGAATTTTTTCTGTTAAATCTACTACCAAAAGATAATCAGAATTTAAATTTTTTCTGTTCAACAATTTTTTAACATCAAAAGTAAAAAATATGAATTTCGTTTCATCATAGATGGTGTCTGAAGTTCATGGATCAAAAAAGTACTTGCATTTTAATCGTTCTGATTTTTTAACTTTAAAATTGGATTTTTTTTAAAAAATTTCTCAGTCCAATCAACTTTTTAACATCAGTGTTGGGGAAGTGCAAAGAACTAAGAAATTTCAGCACTTCCATCATAGAATAGTACCCATAAAAAATGGATGGAATTATTTATTCATGGATCAAAACTTCTGTATATGATCAAAGCATTTTGCATCTGTGCAGTCTGCTGAGGATCAGTTTTGTATCTGTGCAGTCTGCTGAGGATCAGTTTTGTATCTGTGCAGTCTGCTGAGGATCAGTGCAGTGTCTGTGTACTCAGCTGAGGATCAATGTAATATAAACTCTGCTGAAGATCAGTGTATCATTTGTGGGATCTGTTGATAGTGTAGAATCTATGCATTATACAAAGGAGCAGTGTATGATCTGAGTACCTGAGCAAAGATCGGTCTAGTATCTGTGCACTCTGCTAAGGACCAGTGAACATTCTGTACACTCTACTGAGGATCAGTGTAATATATATAAACAAGTTTAGTATCTATGCATTCTGCTGAAGATCAGTGTAGTATCTGTAAACATTACAGAGGGCCAGGTATAGTATTTGTGCACTCTGCTAAGGATTAGTTTAAAATGTACATGCTGGTTGATTTTCTGTTTTCAAATTGAATTCACTTGTTAATTTCATATACCTTTTTGTGCTCTTCTGTTGCTTTTGCTAAGGCACATTTGTGTTCCTTCAAGATCCATAGAGCCAACCTGCTGTTATGTTGAACGGACCTTAGTTGTATATTCTGGGAGAGAGTGCATAATTTGCCATGATCAAAAGTTTGAACAAGCTCAGTACATCCAGACTCTTGGTTATGAATACAAGTATCTTTAATAGTACAACCATCAATAGTTTTTGAACAATTCTGTCTACCCAACTTCACTCAGAAGGCTTGGGTCAACCTATGATGCATATAGAAAAAACATTGTTTTTCTCTTTAAAATTGTTCAAGCCATATTCACTTACATTCTTACAATTGGAAATATGTTTTGGCTTTCACCCACAAAGGGTTGATAAGCCATAAAAAACAAATCAATCAGCCAGAAAAATAAGTTTTATTGATGGAATCACTTATTTATACACAATAGTCTGTATATAAGTCATGTAAATAATGTTACATCAATCCGAGAAACACAGACAGAAATGAATGAACCTCATTCAGTTTTTTATTTTCATCCTTATTATTTTTTAAACCTTTAGCACTCTGTATTATTGTTGCCATAGCAGGATTACTACAAACACTATTTGTTTCCACTGCTTTTTTCAGTAAATGATGTTTTTGTGACCAGTATTCCCAATTGTGTTTATTGTTAATCCTAGATGTAAATTTACTTTAGGCAATTCAGAAATTAGTTGTTTGAATAAATTGTTGCCTTTTAATCAAGCAGGATCCAAATTATGACAACCCAACTATGAAATTCGTTTTGGGAAAAGTCCAAACACTATTTGTCAAGGGACTCTTCTGAAGTGAGAGTCAACTCTATTTTTTCAGATATATAGCAGGATAAATAATTTTTGTACAGTAAATGATGTTACATACAGTGATAAAGGTTAAAATTATACTACATTTTATAAGTCCTAATTGTGTTAGGAAAGGCAATATGTTGTATAATCCTAGATGATATAATAATAAATTATACTTTAAGATATAATAAATTCAGAAATTAGTGCATAATGATATTTATATATATAATTTATATATAAGGAATAAATTAATAATTATATATTTAATGATATAATAATTATAATCAAAGCCACATTATATATAAGTAATAATGATATAATAATTTCCAAATTATGATCAGACCTATTAAGATGAATAATTAATGCACTCAGTATATCGTTTTGGGAAAAAGTCCATCTTATGTTCATATAATATTTAATGATATAATAATTATATATAAGTAATAATGAATATAAGAGTGATATAATAACTAATTTTATAAGTAATAATGATATAATAATTGACTGAAACAAAATATAAAGCAACTCTATTTTAATAATAACAGATATATAAGTAATAATGATATAATAATTATATATAAGTAATAATGATATAATAATTATATATAAGTAATAATGATATAATAATTATATATAATGATATAATAATTATATATAAGTAATAATGATATAATAATTATATATAAGTAATAATGATATAATAATTATATATAAGTAATAATGATATAATAATTATATATAAGTAATAATGATATAATAATTATATATAAGTAATAATGATATAATAATTATATATAAGTAATAATGATAACATATGATACCTTAACTATTTTGCATAAAATAGCATCATAATCTATTTGGATATTGAATTGATTCTGTGGTAGTGATATCATATATACACAGTGTAATTGATAAGTAATTCCTTATTTTATGTATGTGTGGCCAGACAAAGGTTCTGACTTGACCCCCTGTGATGTTCTTCTTTGGGTTTGGTTAAAGGAGCAAGTCAAAGACTTTGAGAAAATTTGAACGGTGAATACAAGAAGTTAATTTCTTCCATACCACAAGAGTTCTTGGTGAAAACAGTTGATGCAATTCCTGGGTGGCTCAAGAAGTTGGTAGTTAAATCTGGTGCCCATATTGAATTTTAAGTAAAACCTCATGCTAAATGCTTTCCTCTCATACCCATTTCTTGTAAAAATTATAGTTAATAAATAAATTATAAGTATTTTTAAAATGGGGAGTTACTTTTCTTTTCAATTACCCTGTATGTGTTTGTGTGTGTGTGTGTGTGTTTATATATATATATATATATATATATATATATATATATATAAAGTAGACACTGAGTTCAATGCAATATTCAGCGTGACATCTGTCCTACTGTATGGCAGTGAATGCTGAACAATCTCTTCAAAGATGAAGAAGAGACTTGAAGCAACAGAAATGTGGTTCTATAGAAGGATGCTGAGGATACAATGGATCAAAAATGTGAGCAACAATAAGGTTTTGAAGAAAAAGGCAACAAAAAAGAAACTCATACTCAACATCAGAAATAGGCAGTTTAAATTTGAAGGACAGAGAAAAGCAGCATGTAACATACCTGATGAGCTTGAGTAGATGATAGGACAGGGTTTGGGAGAAAGAACAAAAAGACAGTAATAATAATACAAGGGACAGGAAGAAGTGGAGGGCCATGATCGCCTATGTCCTGAAGGGACTAACATATAAAAGAAGACAAAACGTGTTGTGTTTTGACTCTACTATTTATATATGCTGGTCAGTGGTTTGTTATGGGTAGTGAGGTGTAATAAACTGAGTTATTACATGGACAGTAATGGTTATATTTCAAATTATTCTAGGGGCTCAGGAGTAGATGTAATTGTGGATTCGAATGCGGTTATTTGTTAACTTTTTACTCATTATTTAGTATTGATTGTTGATTGTTATTAGATTTACTTGTATTTATGTTGTATGATACTTTATGTATCATCAAAGAGAATTTCAAAAGAAGTACACTTTCAAGACCTTTTTGACTCGACAATATTCACATTTAGTAATCATATTAAATATATTAAATTATAATCATACTTTATATAATATCATTCATTCATTCATATATAGTGTTTAAGCCTTTTTATTATATCCTTACTCTGTCCTGGACATTGAGTTCTACCTGGATTCTATCCTCTTGAAATTATTTTTTATACAAATATATATGTATGTGTATGTATATATATTTATATATTTTAGATATATGATTGCATATGTATGTGTATATTTACCACTAATATTATCTATCTATCTATCTATCTATCTATCTATCTCTATATATATATATATATATATATATATATATATATATATATATATATATATATATATATATAAATGGTAAATGGTGGTACTCTTGGAAAAAACCTTGGGTATGTTGGCTTCTAGTTGAACAAACCAGTACCCGAGGAAAAATGAGGAATAAAAGAAGAAAGAACTAAGAACATGAAATTGAGGCAAAAACAATCGTCCAGAGTTCAAGTTCAGAGTACAAAGAAAAAAAACCTCCAAAACGAGTAAAAGTAACTACATAAAGTGCTCAATACACAAAGTAGAGCAAACCTAATATACCTAAAGAGCCAGGCAAACCTAGCTAGGTTTCACCTAAACGGATCGTCAGGGAAATGCCGGCCAAAAAGGTAAAAAATGGAACAGAATATATAGCTTAAAGCAAAAACAACCATGACCATGTGACAACCCCCGTGAAAAGTAGAAAACAGAAGAAAACAAAAAGAGGAAAAAAAAAGAAGGTAAACCTATTTTAATAACCAGCATTTCCTATGTCTACACCTACTAAGAATTTCCAATTTTAGATTAAATAAATTAATGGGTTCTTTATACATAGCAATAGCTAACTTTTCGTCTGTGCATTGTGAACAAAATTTATCACCTGCTTTATACCTGTGACATTTTTTTTAATATTTCCCATTTCAAAATGAGTTCTTTATTATCCTCTTGTTTGACCTTCCATACATAAGAGGACAATGTGGTACTGTGTTTATAAGTTTCACTATTGAAGCTACTAAGGTGGTTATAGTATCATTTTTTGAAATTATTCTGGGTAGATCCTATGGAAACCTTAGGGTTGTTATTCATATTGTTCGGTTTATCCTTATATATTTTTACTTGATAAACCATGCACTCCTGTTAGCAATTGCCATGGAGGGGGCAGGCTTCCTTATTCCTACAATTACACTTAGTGGGGACGGTGTGTGGTTTGTCTTTAATTTTTCTCCTATTATATCTATTAATTAAACTCGTCATATTAGGCATACAGCTAGAGCTTAATTTGATGTAGTTTTTATTGAAGATTTTATGCAACGTATTAGTTTGTGGGAAATTCTTTTTAAGTAGTTTTAAAAATATCTTGCCTATATTGATTTTCACCGCTGAATTATAGGGGGGGGTTAAACCATAATATTTTTCTACTTCTGGTTTTATGTCCACTTGATATTTTATGGGAATTATTCGTATCGATATATTCTAATTTACTATTATGCCCACTACTCTTTAAGGCTTGTTCATAAATTAGT
>CAHIKZ030001846.1:790000-870000 GCA_903632075.3 Acanthosepion pharaonis
TATATATATATATATATATATATATATATATATATATATATATGTATGTATGTATCTAGGGAAAATAGTATATAAAATATGATCATAATTTAATATATTTTATCTATCTTAAGATAGTCATTATTATTATTTCAGATTATATTATGCCGAAATATGGTCAACCAAATTATTTGTGGAAGATAATCTTTTTAAGGCAAACAGTTATTTTAATTTGTTATTATCCATATGAAGAGGGAGTGCATTAATAATCACAAATAAAAAGTAAGTAATCAAAACAAAATTCAGGGACATTTAATTTTATTTATTATTTTTATCCCACACAAGATTGGTTAATCAAATGACGAATGATAAAATTCCTAAGTGATGCATTTTATTCCCTGTATTTCTCCCCAACCCCCAACTTTATCAATAAAAGCATTATTCGTCTGGAAATCTTCCTTCTGGAGACAAGACATCATTTAGGTTTTTTCCCCCAATTTTGCCATTCAGTTATCCTCTCTCTCTCTCTCTCTCTCTCTCTATATATATATATATATATATATATATATATATATGTATGTATGTATGTATGTACATATATATATATATATAGTGAGAGAGAGAGAGAAAGAGAGATACTTTAACACATAAAAAGTTTAATATATATATATATAGAAGGTACTTGAAAAATATTAATGTATATTTTTCCTCTTTTTCTCCTCTTTAAATTTTAATATTCTCCACTTGACTTAGAATTGGAGACAGAAAAGATTTGTTTTCTTTCACTCATAATGATCGCCCTTTTTACTTTAAGTATAATAATTATTCTCTATATTTTTTGATCAAGCAGCCGATGTGGAAGCTTTAATGATGATAGCAAGGTCTCTATAGTCAGTAATTATTGTGAATAATAAGGCAAGAAGAATATCATATTATGATTGGTTACATGTGGCCACATTGATTTTCTTTGTTTTCTATTTTGGCAAGAGGTCATTAAAGGGAGACAACCATGATTTCTTTTTTCTGATACTTATTGCATGATATATTTTGTCTGTTATTATACTTGTTTTTATAGCTTCTGTGTTGTGATTAACATCAGAAGTACTTCAAAAATGGCTCATAGGAAACAAATTGAGCAATAATACACTCAAATTTCTTAAATAATATCTTTATTTGGACAAGCATTTTTTAAGCTTCTAGTAAAGTTGTTCCTAATAAAAAGAATTTGGTCTATTTAAAATATAAATATGAAGGCATCTGTCTATATTTCTGAGATGAGGTATTATGTACATTAGTTACATTATTTGGACTATTGTCCTCCTCTTTCTCGCCATATTTATTACATCACTTTCGTCTGTTGTACACTCCAGCCTTCTTCAGGTAGTTTGAATGTCGAACTTAACCCTTTATTTCACTCACTAGCATAGACTTTTCAAGGACACATGACACAGTGGATAAAGGCATTAGTTAGATCCAGTGACAGGACCCAAAGAATGTGAGTTCAATACCTAGTTAAGGCAGTGGAGAACTTGGAGAGGGGAATTAACAGGCGATAACTGATAACTGACATCCATCAAACATGGTATATGGAACTAGAACAGTCTACCCCAGTGAGTGAAATAAAAGGTTCAGTTCAACATTCCAACCACCTGAAGAAGGCTGGGGCATACAATGGCTGAAACGTTGTAATAAATGTAGCAACAAAGATGAAGACAATAGTCCGAATAATGTAAATAATTATTTGTTTATATTATATTTATAATAATATATCATCTGTTTTTCAGAAAAAATTTTTAACAGAAAGGTTTTCAAAATTTCAAAAGAAACAAGCATTGACTGCTCAGTCAGGGGATACTAAATGTTTTCATATAAAGAAATGACTAATATTACCATTACAGGTGAGAAAAACAGGTACTACTACACTTTGTATTTACCCCCCTCCCCCTCCCCCAACGATGAGAAAATATAGCACAAGACTAGTTTAAAATGGGGAGAGAGGAAGAATGTGCACATGGTTCCAGGCTAAAAATTGCCCAGTCTGTGCACCCAACATTGTCTTGGAGTGAGTGTTACCCCCACCACTGTCTTTGGTGCATTGAGGAAGGTGCTGAGTTCAAATCCCAGGAACCAAGCATCGCTCATTTATTTGTTGTGTTCTGTCCAAAATCAGGAACATAATTAAGTTTGGTTTGGTTTGTAACATCATTCATTGATCCTTGTTGCATCAGCGGTAACCAAATATGTATTCCTGTTGATGGTCCTAGACAGCGGTAACCAATTACGTCACCCCAGTCGTTGATCCTCAAGTTCTTTCAGACTGCCATGTTTGCCATTTAGCTGACTCATCACTTGTTAGCACATGGCTCATTTTGTCACTGGTTGGTAGCACAGTTTCACTCGACTGGTATTTGTCTGCCACATTGTGTTTTTTGATCTCAGAGGATGAGAAGATTGCTGATGAAGTAAACTTAAAGTGAAGACAGTTTGATCATTTGTGAGCTACATAAAAAACAAAAGAATCCTTTGGGATAAAGAATCAACTCTGGTTAAAAAAATGTAACAACAATTTGGTTTATAGATGATTTATTGTAGATAGCAGTTTTAACCCTTCCCACTTATTGTTTTAATCAAGCGACACTTGGATCCCCCTTTAGACTCTGCAATTTGTTTTAGTAGTAACTTAAATTTATAAGTCTTCATGTCTGGCACAATGTCTTTGGTAAGGAGGTCTCAGGGAATGATGTGGATTCTGGTGTGTCCCTCTCTGTCTTTCTTCTTGTTGTGCCTCCTCTTCTTTTATCGTTACTGTTTTTGAGTTCAAAATTTCCAGATTATATGGAGTCATGCATCTGGCAGTGGTGTTGACTCAGTTGTCTTCTAGCCTAAGTATCAACTTTTTCTAAATTTCCATATATAAAAATACATATACTCTAGTGGTTTTCCAAATTTGGGGTTGTCCACTCGCCTTTCGAGTGTGGTCAGAGGTATCAAACTACCCCTGAACTCCTACTCTCTTTACACTTCACCTAATACTATCACTCTATATAGGGGGTGCTGATCTCTTTCTCCTTCTCTCTCTTCTTTCTTTTCTTCTTTCTCTTCCTTCTCCCACTTTCTCAACAGCCAACCTCAGCCTGCATCCTGGAGTGTAGTGATTAATCCAACTTCCAGATGGTGCAACAAAGACAAAAGTGATTTTCAGTCATTAGTCCTTATCTGTCAACTTGACCCATGCTGGGATCCTCTCAATCAACCAGACTATTCAAGAATTGGAGAAAGAAAAATCTATTTCTACTTTCCTTAAAATGAAAGTTTATCTTTTTTCTGTCTTATGCATTTTTTTCTGATTGAATAGACTACACGGCTTTCTTGTCTATGGTCACTTCAAAATAGTAATGAATTTTTTCTTACCACTTGTAGCCAAGGTAATCCGAATTAATGTTTGGATATAAAATTATCTCTGGACAAATGTCACTGAAATTATAATGATGAACATGTGGGGATTCTTTTCTTCTGCATGGTTGATTTGAAACAGATTTTTTTTTCCTTGTCCAGAGGAATCGTGAATGTCATTCTGCTGACCACTCGGATATTTCTATTGACAATATATACTTTTATTTCATCTGACACCTTTGCGCATACCTTAATGGTCTCTTTCTTATCAATGGAAGGTGGAGAAGAAGAGGCAGTCTTGGCTTTGCTCAATGTTAATGAGTTTCGTCTAGCTAAATTGTGGTTTGATTCTCCTTGGAATTATCTCAAAATAAGGTTTTACAATGCATTTTAATTTTCTTGTAAACTTTTCAATCCATCTTTCTGCAATTTCAACAGTTATCATCCAGTTAGAAGACTCTCTTCTATTCCTTCCTTCTTTCTATTTTTGTTTGATCAACCACCAGAGATTTTTATTTAGCTGCAGATCAACACCTCTATGGGTTATTTAATGCTTAAATCTGTAGAATATTGGTTAGCTTGAAAGTGGTCTGACACACAAGTAGACAGGTGTAGTCACTTCAAGTTGAACCCCCCGAGTGATTTGATGGAGAGATATATTGGTGAATATAGTTCACTCATGCAAATATGTTGGGCAGGTCCATTCTTGTAAAGTAGACTAACCCAGAGTCTGTCTATATTTCTGAGATGAGGTATTATGCACATTATTTACATTATTCGGACTATTGTCCTCATCTTTGTCGCCATATTTATCACAATGTTTCGGCTGTTGTACGCTCCGAATTTCTTCAGGTGGTTGAATGCAATATGAGCTCTGGTAAAAACATCATGGAATGGCAACAGCAAAATTGCAATATGAGCACTGGTAAAAATGGTTGCTGAAGACATTAGGTTTATAATACCCAGAAATTTATACCCAGATGTCCACAGTGGATAAAGGCATTGGTTAGATCCAGTGACAGAACCCAAAGAGTGTGAGTTCAATACCCGGTTAAGGCAGTGGAGAAATTTCAGAGGGAAATTAACAGGAGATAACAGGTAACTGACATCCATCAAACATGGCACGTGGAACTAGAACAGTCTACCCCAGTGAGCAAAATAAAGGGTTCAGTTTGAAATTCTAACCACCTGAAGAAGGCCGGAGTGTACAATGGCTGAAACATTGTGATAAATATGGTTACAAAGATGAGGACAATAGTCTGAATAATGTAAATAATGTCGACTAACCCACCTGCTGTATTAGGTACTCTACTATAAATGAGGTAGAATAGCTGGCCTGCCTTTACAAGAAGACAAAAGGAGGCAGCCATGTTGGAAGATAAGTCATTTGACTTCTACAAAATCTAAATATTTTGTATATAATTCTATATTTTCAAAGTAAACGTATGTTTTTTTATATAGGGTGTTCCAATAACTTGGACCGATTTTAAACTTAATTCACATTTAAAATTGGTCCAAGTTATTGTAGCATCCTTTATATAGTTTGTAGATGTTCTGTTTTAGGTATTAGATGTTTTTGTATAAACCTATTTCTTTAAGGTAGGACATTACATCAGCAGTTTCTGTATTTTCAAATATTTTCCTGATGTCATTCAGTGCCAAATGTTTTCTTATGAGGAAATGGCTAATATTAAGCATTACAAAGATGTGGAGAATGGATGCTACATTTTGATCTTGGCCAATGGCCAGGGAGTGAAGAAAAGTGTAAATTCAAGTGGCACTGGCTGCTTGTTGAATGAATACTGAATGTTTTCACATAAGAAAATGGCTAATATTACCATTAGAGATGAATAGAACATATACTACACTTTGAACGCAGCACAGAGGCCAGGGAATGGAGAAATGTGTAACTCAAGTAGCACTGGTTGCTTGCTGAATGATATACTGAATGTTTCCTTATAAGGAAATGGCTAATATTACCATTACCATAAACAAAATAAGAATATCAATAGATAACAAAATCTACCAGTTTTCTTCTTTGCTTGCTTATTTTTATTTTTTTTTTTTATTTGTAAGTTTTCTAAATAAAAAATTACAACTGTTCTATCATGTACCCAAGGGGGAAAACCAATTTTTCTTTGGCATTCTTTAGGAAGAACACATTAAATGAAAATGTGATGCTAATGTTTGCTGAGCATGATACATTACCAGCATCTCTCATTAAACCAAAATGTCTGCTACCCAACTAGTAGATGGAAGGTGTTGTCACCCACTAATGAAAATATATCAGAAAGTGTAAGCTGAAGATGTCAGCTACGAAACTAAAGATGATTCTTGCAGCGTCTTAGTAATTAGATAAGACTATCAACTTCTCTTTGATAAAAGCCAAAGTCTCGAGAACTGGTCTTTATGTCTGTATATTCTGGTGGTAATGAAGGGAGGGGAATAAGGAAGGCTGACTATATTTATTTGAAAAGTTTGTGAGCTTTGTCGCCTTGAAAACAGGACAAGAGAAGGAAATCAGCTGTGAGTAATGGTCTTACTTTACAATTCATTGACACTCGCAAAACATTATTTCTCTTTGTGACTCTTAGTGCATTGTCCAACATTAAGCTGTAAATCAGTGGTTACCAAACTTTTTTCTCCAGGTCACATTTTTGGAATGAAAATTTGCTCACGCCTCACCAAATCTTAAATGATAAAAATATATTTAAAAATAAAACAGAGAGAGGGTTAAAAGGAGATAATCACAGATTCGAAGTCTGAACATTATCATTGATAACTCTCTCCTCCAATTTGCAGAGCATAGTTACTATATACTTAATACTTGATATAATGCAAAAATATCCCAGTGATAAAATTGTTCAATAATTGTTTATAACTCTTTACAATGGAACTCATGCATGCAATTAGAAGTAATCCATAATAATATTTTGAATTTTGAAATTGGATTTATTTTTGGCTTATCAATTTATTGAAAATATTTCTAAATCTTTGATTGTCTTTCAATCTTTCTGTCTCACCTGCTATCCTCTTCTGCTGCACCTATGAGGTGCACCACACCATTTAAGAACCACTGCTATAAATGCTCTTCATCAGATATGGTTTTTATTTGTTAATAGTGCAAAAAGACACAGTGGAATAATGGATAGGGACTTGGATTGAGCAATTGAAGATCTGAGTTCAATTCCCAGTTGAGTCTGTGACATTCACTTATGTGCAGATACCCTTAGAAAAGGTATGACTCTATCTCTTCTCCCCTTAATTGAGTAAACAGCAGGATAAACTGGCTCCTATACTCTTGAGTGGCAATTGGTCTAGGAGAAAGTCAGTTCTGAATTCAAAACCTCCACCTATGGGTTAAATGGCCACACCAACCTTCTTCTCAAGTCTGGTGAGTACAGCAAAATCCCTGAAGACCTGGTCAATCAGGGAGGTGTTCTTCCAAGGATTTAGAAGGATCTGGATCTGGCAAAAAGACATCACTGGCTTTTATATGTCAAAACTGGTATTGGTTATAGCAGTGATTTTTCTGCTGCTGTCTGAGCTATTAAAGCTAGATAATTGTTTTTCTGTGCATCCACCTCTGCCACTGTTTTCAATGTTTGTCCTTTTTTTAAATCATTTCACCCCAAGCAAGGCTGCTAAGACATAAAGGGTTTACTGATTGTGAAAGAATATGAAAAAAAAGGAAAATGTTATTAAGGAGAGAGAGCAATATAAGAACAGAAATTAAGCAAGAAGACACTAATTGACATTACATGTAAAATTTTGAAGATCAAACTGTTGTGACCAAGTAATTGGTTAAGAAATAACAAAACAAGAGGTTGCAGATAAATTATGTATTAAACAGTAAATACAACAGAAGTGTTACACAACTTAGGAGTGTGTTTTGGTTGATCAGCATTCAGGCAATATCGCTGTTCCCCCAAGGCTTACTTTCCTACTGACTTTATAGTAAGTGGAAGAGTCCACAATAGCCTCATTTGAGGGAATACACTACAACACAAACTTGACTGGAAAGCAAGAAGTCTGAAGAGAGTTATACAAGCAAAACAAGCAAATGAAGAAACTCTTACCATAGAACTTAGGGTTACATCTAGTCAGAAATTGAAACGCCAGGGATAAGACAATGATGAAGATAGCGAGCAGTGAAACAGGTGTCATGTTGAATACCCGCCTCTGTCTTCCTGCTTTTCTGTCAACTATTATTTTCAAAAATATTAATGCAATGTTAATTGTCATCTTCTGTCTCTTTGGATCCTGGACTTTTATTATGTGTTTCTTTCTAAAAAAATAGTAGCTTTATTACCTTGCCTGGGCTGAATTGATTTAAAAAAAAGAAAAGAAAAAGTAAATTTGGGTTCATGTCTTTCTCATCTGTATGAAAATGTTAATCTTAGCTAGAATTTTAGCTCAGTTTTATCAATTGCATTTCAGTTTGATAGTGTAGTTAGTCCATTACAATATGTCCCATCCCCACAAAAGTTTTAGTTGATGCTTTCCTATGTAATATTTTGTTGTTGACAGCATTTCATTGAGCAAATGGATTTGGTGGTACCCATCTCTCTCCAAGTACAATGTAACTGTCAGTAAAGAGTCGTATAATATGGGCAGCTGGAAAGAATACCTAACCTAAAACAATAAAAAAGAAGTTAAAGATATATTATGTTGAACATGAATTCAGTAAACTATTTAATATTAGGAAGATTTTAAAGTGGGCATATTTACTGTGGAAAATTAATTGTCGTGTTGTTTTTATAGGAATAATGGGTTCAATAATAGAGGTGGGCCTGATTTTTTTTCCTCATCTGTGTAACTTAATATTGTATAATGGGCCTTAGCATATTAGATATTTTTGAACATTGGGTGGGTCTGATTTTATCAATTGCCTGATTTTTTTCAGTTTGATATTAGAGATATGTTAGTCCTGATTTTTGTATCCTATATTATTAGAAATATATTACTGATTATTATGTCCATATTAGAGATATGTTGCAGTGGGCCTGATTTTTTGTATCCTACTTAAAAGAAATATATTGGGTAGCTTTTTATGGCCTGTTCCATATAGAGATATGTCTTGCCTATGTTATTTGGTGTTCCATATTAGAGATATGTTGACAGAAATATATTATGGGCCTGATTTCATTGAGCATATTGGAAATATTTTGATTATTATGGCCTGTTCCATATTAGAATATAACTGTCAGTGGGCCCTGATTTTTTCAATAATATTAGATTTTGGGCGGGCTGGGCCTGATTTTATGTATCCTGATTGTATCCTACTTAATATTAGAAAATATTATGATTATTAAAAGAATATGTTGGCCTGATTTTGTATCCTACTTAATATTAGAAATATATTAGGGTGGGCCTGATTATTATGGCCTGTTCCATATTAGAGATATGTTGCAGTGGGCCTGATTTTTGTATCCTATTAATATTAGAAATATATGAGGGTGGGCTTGATTTATTAGAGATATGTTGCAGTGGGCCTGATTTTTGTATTCCTGATTATTATGGCCTGTTCCATAACTTGATTTTTTTTTTGTATTATTAAAATGGCCTGTTATATTTAATAGTGGGCCTGTTGATTTTTATCCTACTTAATATTAGAAAATATATTAGGTGGGCCTGATTATTTGGCCTGTTCCATATTAGAGATATGTTGTGGGTCTGATTTTTTGTATCCTCTTAATATTGAAAATTTAATGGCCTGTTCCATATTAGAGATATGTTAGGAATATTTTATGGGTTCCATATTAGAGATATGTTGCAGTGGGCCATTTTGTATCCTACTTAATATTAATTGGCCTGTTCCATATTAGAGATATGTGCAGTGGCCTGATTTTTGTATCCTACTTTATTAGAAATATATTAGGGTGGGCCTGATTATTATGGCCTGTTCCATATTAGAGAATATTTTAGTGGGCCTGATTTTTTGTATAATTACTTAATATTAGAAATATAGGGTAGGCTTGATTATTTATGTTGCAGTGGGCCTGATTTTTTGCCTTAATATTAGAAATATATTAGGATTGATTATTATGGCCTGTTCCATATTAGAGATATGTTGCAGTGGGCCTGATTTTTGTATCCCTTAATATAGAAATATATTAGGTAGGCTTGAATTATGGCCTGTTATATTAGGTGGCCTGTTCCATATTAGAGATATGTTGCAGTGGGCTTGATTTTTGCCTGAAATATATTAGGGTGGGCTTGATTATTATGGCCTGTTCCATATTAGAGATATGTTGCAGTGGGCCTGATTTTTGTATCCTACTTAATATTAGAAATATATTAGGGTGGGCCTGATTATGGCCTGTTCCATATTAGAGATATGTTGCAGTGGGCCTGATTTTGTATCCTACTTAATATTAGAAATATGTTAGGGTGGGCCTGATTATTATGGCCTGTTCCATATTAGAGATATGTTGCAGTGGGCCTGATTTTTGTATCCTACTTAATATTAATATTAGAAATATATTAGGGTTGCAGTGGGCCTGATTTTTTTATCCTATTTAATATTAGAAATATATTAGGGTGGCCTTGATTATTATGGCCTGTTCCATATTAGAGATATGTTGCAGTGGGCCTGATTTTTGTATCCTACTTAATATTAGAAATATTAGAAATATATTGGGTGGGGCCTGATTATTATGGCCTGTTCCATATTAGAGATATGTTGCAGTGGGCCTGATTTTTGTATCCTACTTAATATTAGAAATATATTAGGGTAGGCTTGATTATTATGGCCTGTTCCATATTAGAGATATGTTGCAGTGGGCCTGATTTTTGTATCCTACTTAATATTAGAAATATATTAGAAATGGCCTGTTCCATATAGAGATATGTTGCAGTGGGCCTGATTTTTGATGGCCTGTTTATTAGAGATATGGCCTGATTTTTGTATCTACTTAATATTAGAAATATATTAGGGTGGGCCTGATTATTATGGCCTGTTCCATATGTTAGAAATATATTGTTGCAGTAGAGATATGTTGCAGTGGGCCTGATTTTTGTATCCTACTTAATATTAGAAATATATTTAGGCTTGTGTTCCATATTAGAGATATGTTGATTTTTTTGTATCCTACTTAATATTAGAAATATATTAGGGTAGGCTTGATTATTATGGCCTGTTCCATATTAGAGATATGTTGCAGTGGGCCTGATTTTTGTATCCTACTTAATATTAGAAATATATTAGGGTGGGCTTGATTATTATGGCCTGTTCCATATTAGAGATATGTTGCAGTGGGCCTGATTTTGTATCCTACTTAATATTAGAAATATATT
This sequence comes from Acanthosepion pharaonis, assembly GCA_903632075.3. Lineage (NCBI taxonomy): Eukaryota > Metazoa > Mollusca > Cephalopoda > Sepiida > Sepiidae > Acanthosepion > Acanthosepion pharaonis. Next base: position 800,672 of record CAHIKZ030001846.1, read on the forward strand.
AGGTGGGCCTGATTATTATGGCCTGTTCCATATTAGAGATATGTTGCAGTGGGCCTGATTTTTGTATCCTACTTAATATTAGATTTTTGATTATTATCCATATTAGAGATATGTTGCAGTGGGCCTGATTTTTGTATCCTACTTAATATTAGAAATATATTAGGGTGGGCCTGATTATTATGGCCTGTTCCATATTAGAGATATGTTGCAGTGGGCCTGATTTTTGTATCCTACTTAATATTAGAAATATATTAGGGTGGGCTTGATTATTATGGCCTGTTCCATATTAGAGATATGTTGCAGTGGGCCTGATTTTTGTATCCTATGATTATTATGGGTTCCATATTAGAGATATGTTGCAGTGGGCCTGATTTTTTGTATCCTACTTAATATTAGAAATATATTAGGGTGGGCCTGATTATTATGGCCTGTTCCATATTAGAGATATGTTGCAGTGGGCCTGATTTTTTTTTTTAAGCATTTCACTCCAAGCAAGATGGGAGTGTCACTACTACATCAGGGGGTACAGAGAGTGAAAGTAAGGGAAACAACTGGGTGTGGGGGGGATTGAGGAAAGGATAAAAGAAGAATCAAGGCATCAGAAGATGTTGATTGACATAACATTTAAATTTTTGAAGATTATAGTTATCAGGGAAGCAAGTAAGAGGAAGGGAGTTTCACTGTTGGGAAGTGTGAAAGAAGAATCTGGTGGTGTTGAAGAGGTGATTATGTTTAACTGTTTTGACAGTGAAAGGGTGGGACCGAGATGCCAACCTAGTAGCACACTTAAATTCATGCAGTCAGGGCAAACATTGAAAATAGTTTGTTAGAGCAGATGCCATGAAAATACTTGTAGAAAAAGACAGAGGGAAGCCATATTACATTAGTGAGAAAGTGACTGGAATTGAGACCTCATTTTAGAACTGATCACATTGCATATCCATCTTTGGATTTTGTCTAGAACCTCAAGATCAACAGCGGGAGCACTTGACCATATATGGAAACAGTATTCTATGCATATCTGAATGGAAGATTTTTAGATGTGAAGGATGGATTCAGACAAACAAAAAAAAAATTTTAGTGAAACACAGAGAACCAACTTTTCCTTGCATTAGATGCAGCTATTGATTCAATGTAGTTGTTCGACCTCAAGTCAGTGGAAAATGTGAGACCAAGAAGACACAGTGAGGCACTCTTGTAGAGTTGAGCATCAGCCATGCTGATAGGAGACATGGAAGTTTCTCTGTAGTGACTAAATGAGAGCAGTGTAGTTTTGGAGGCATTAAAATTTACAAGCTATTTCCTGCCCCAGTCAACAACAGATTGGAGGTCATTTTCAAGACCAATGGCCAAGTTAACTTTGTCAGCAATGCCAGATTTACAATTGAGACAGGAGCAAATGGTAGTGTCGTCTGTGTAGGTGCCTACTTGAGAACTGATGACATCAGGAAGATCATTGAAGAAGATAAGAAACAATGTAGGACCCAGGATAGAGCCTTGAGGAACATCAGTGTTTGTATGAAAGCAACTGGAGGGGAATCCATTCAGAACAACATTCATTTCATGGTTAGACAGGAATTATTGAATTAAATCAGATAATTGTCCTATAATACTCTATCCCTGAAGCTTACATAGAAGGCCAGCATGCCACAAACCCTGTCAAATGCCTTTGATATATCTATAGAAAGAGCTCAAGCTTCACCGTTATTATCAAAAGCTTGGTATACATATTCAGATATGGCCATAAGCACATCAGCGGTAGACTGGGCAAAGTGGAAACAATATTGTTTGTCAGAGAGCAGATTGAGGGAGGTGAGATGCTTAACTATTTCAGCATTGATTAAAGCCTTGAAGACTTTGCCGAAGAGTGGTAGGAGACTGATGGGATGATAGATGGATCAGAAGGGTCTCCAGAGTTCTTAAAGAATGGAACTGCAGAGGGGGACTTCCAACAGGCTGGAAAGCAAGAATCAGTAAGGCAATAGTTGTACAGTTTGGAGAGAACTGGAGTCAGCTCAGGGGCACATTTTTTTTAAGTCTACGGTTGGTATCCCATCACTACCACTTGCTTTATCTCTAATTTAGAGATGATGTCTAATTCCATTGATAGGGTTATGCATATTTCACTCAGTATAGCCTCAGTTCTCAGGGGGAAATCGGGTGTGGGTAACCCAGATGAGTTTTGTGTTGAGTTGGATGAGAATTTCTGAGTAAAGCATTTACCCTTATCAACTGAGGATGCTAGGACTTTGAACTGATTGAATAAAGGAGGGATTGAAGATTTGCTGTAGTTCTTGCAGAGCCACCAATAATCTTTAGAATCAAATTTGTGAGATGCATTATGTTGTTTCATTCTGTCAGTATGTTGTGTCGGAAACCTACCACCCCTCTTGAAGATGAACTTGTCTGCGTCTGTGAACAAAGACTTTAACTAGTGGCATGTCAGTTGACATGGGAAAGACAGATAGACAGAGAAGTTCTTAGCTGAGCTAGTTATTGACTACTCAGGCGATTTCTGTACCTTTTTACCAACCTATTAAAACCCTTTTTATTGTTACGTGTCATTTGGCGTTTGTCTCTACTAATCCCAAATTAACATCATAACACAGTAAACAGTAACTTAGCTTCATTGAGGGCATGCTTGCACTCATTATAAGCAGAGACAAAGCAACACCTGTTGCAATCAGACATGTTGCTCCAGTACAGATGGAAAAAGTGATTCTTATGGGCTATAGTGACAGAGCAAGCAGGTGAGAACCATGGAGATGAGCATGGTTTAACTGGTATTTTCTTGCTGGGATGAAAGTTTTGATGCAAGCTTTGACCCTGGAGGAGACCAAAGATGCACAATTTTCTACAGGATGATTAAGAACCACATTCCAAGTGATGTCATGAAGGAAATCACAAAACAAGTCCTAGTCTGTGAATTCATAACAGAAAGATATTCTGTGAGTAGGAGGTTCATGGCTGGATGGGCAGTGGAAGGAGATGTTAAGAGACACCATCATCTGATCAGAGTTGCCAAGAGGGCAGAGCTGCATAGTGTTACAAGAATCAGGTATGAAGATAAAACAGAGATTGAGAAGAGAAGTGTTACTGTCCTGGTTACTGGGGAAATGTGTAAGAAAGTCAACCTCTTGCATGAGGGATTGACTGATTGAAAAATTAAGGGTTTAGATACCAGCAAGGTCAGTTACAGAGTGTATAAGTCACATGGTATGGTGGGCGTCAATGTTACCGAATATGAATATGTGTGCAAACGGATGTAGAGAGATGGCCTTGTCTATATTATCGGAAATGCTATCGAGTACTCAATAGTCTTGAGAAGAAGGGGGAATGGTAGTGAAAGAAGTGATAGCTTATTGAATTGAGGAGAGATAGACAGAGACACATATACGAATGGTCTGGAGATTCCAAAGAGAGTTCCCTATTCAGTGGGAGATGATTGCAGACATAAACTCTCAGGCCATGCATGTTAGAGTTCTTTCTAAGGAGAGGAAGGTAGCCAAGAATTGAGAAATCAGAGGAGGGGATTGATGAGTTAAGGTTAGTCTTGCAGAGACCTAGTATATCAGGAGACTTGTCAAAGAGGAAAGAGTCCACACTGCAGAAGTTGTTATGAATACTATAGATGTTGGAGAAGGAAATGTTAACGAGTTTTGTTGATTTTTTTAAGCTGGTTTAGGTTTATATTTTTGGTTGCTTATGGTCATGTTGAGTTTTGTTGGTAAGGAAAAGGCTTAAAGTAATAGAAGCAGTTGGTTATCAAATGTGTCATGAACAGAAAGGAACGAGCACAGACTGCAACATAATGTGGCCATTGGGTTGCACACCAGAGTTGCATGCAGGGACACCCATCCATGCACGACATGGCATTGCAAGAACCCTGATAACTGTTGAATAAAAAATATATTAAGGTCGGCCTGATTATTATGGCCAGTTCAATATTAGAGAGATGTTGTGGTGAGCGTGATTACTGTATCCTATTTAATATTTGAAATATGTTAGGGTGGGGATGATTATTATGCTCTATTCAATATTAGAGGAATTTTGTGATGGGCAACACTTACTATATCTTGCATTATTTACATTATTCAGGCTGTTATCCTCATCTTCATTGCCATATTCACAACGTTTCGGCCGGTGTACACTCTGGTCTTCAGGTGATTGGGATTTCAAACCAAACCTTTTATTTTGTCCATTAGGGTAGATTGTTCTAGTTCCACATACCATGCCTCTTCTGGATGTCTCAGTTATTTCCCTTTAACTCAACACTCCAAGTTTTTGGTTCACCACTGCTGTGGCCTGGTACTGAACTCACAACTCTTTTGGGTCTAGTCACTGGATCTAACCAACATCTTTATCCATTGTCCATGTGTCCTTACTATATCCTGGTTTAATATTGAATAAGTTTTAGTGTGCTCATAATTACTTTGGCTTGCTCAATATTAGAGAGATGGACGGATGAGGAATAATTCAGTGGAGAATAATTTAATGAAGATGTTACTGTGTGCCTGATTATAATTGCCTGTTTAATTAAATATGAAATAAATATTAAATCTTGCTCCATATAGATTCCACTCAAACTTTATATGGCCGGCTATTACTTATTTTTGACCTCACCCATCTGCTAGAATGGCTAGCTAAACACTGTTGCATCCTGGGTAAGACAAAAAACTACATCCGCTTCCTGAGTAAAAGGATAAGCTATATCCAACAGCAAGGCCTCTGATCAAGAGGTTTTGAGGAGCAGGAAACCACCTCTTAATTGCTGGTGCTTCTAGGTCCACCCTGACCTGGGGTGGTAGCACCTGTTTGGGTCCCAGCTATGGATAAAAATTTTACCCCCAAACTGGGGTCAAAAGACTATGAAAGTTTAAAAATAGGTTTTAATACTAGCAATAGTAAAAAAATTATTAGCAGTAATGAATTTTAAAGAAAAATTATTAGCAGCAATACATTATTACCAGCAATACTTTTTTGGAAAAAATATTGCCAGCAATAAAAATCTTGTTGGCATTAAATAACTCATTGAAGTTGATATACTGTAAACCAAACCAAACCAAACCAAACACTATTACAGATATCAGCTCAACTGACAGAACTCACCTGTGGTTTGTACTACATGTACTATTGTACTATATTGAGCAGACTTTAGTTGCAGTTACTGGAAGAGATCACATAATTTAGTGTGATCAATTTTTTGAACATGACCAGTATACTGTGACTCTCAGTCATAGTGACTTTTGACTTTGTGCTAGTACAATCATCAATGGTTTATGAAACGGTTCTGTCTACCCAATGTGACCCACAAAGCTAGTGTCTGTTGATGGTTGTGTTTTCAGGCACAATAACATTAAGTTGTCACCTCCTTGAAAAATCAATCATGGAGAGAAGATTAGACTGTAGTAAACTAATATAGTTTTCACTGTTTATGTTTCCATCAACTTAGACCAATTTTTTCTACCATTAGTTTTGATGCAGCCCCAAACCATTACATATCCACCCACCAAATGTTACCATCTTTGTGGTGTATCTTGCATTGTTTCTTTCTCCCACTTGTCTGCTTTCATATTCTCTTGCATTATAATGGATTTCTGTTTTGCATGCATCACTAAAAATTAATTTTCCAGCATCCCATGTTTCAATCTTCTATTCCAATATTTTTTGGTTAATGATGGCCTTTTTTGCTGTTATGCAACCGTTGTTTTTTGTAACACTCTGTATACACTTTACACTATATACATTATTCAGACTTTTGACCTCATCTATATTGTCATATTCACAACGTTTTGGCAGTTGTATGCTCCTGCCTTCTTCAGGTGGTATATGTCAGAATTTCAAACTGAACACTTTATTTAGTTCACTGAGGCAGATTGTTCTTGTTCCATGAGACATGCCTTTCCTAGATATCCCAGTTTCAGTTAATTTTCTTTATTCTGTGCGGCAAGGAGCATTGTCATGCTTCATCGTCTGACAGAAGATTAGACTGTAATAAACTTATATCATTATCACTTTTCAGGTTTCCATCAACTTTTATCAATTTTCTTTCACCATCTCTTTTTATGTAACATTATTACATGTCCATCACCAAATCTTACCGTCTTTGTGGCACATATTGAACTGTTTCTTTATCCAACTTGTCTTCTGAGATATTTTCTTGGATTAGAATGGAATTCTATTTTGCATTCATCATTAAAAATTAGTTCTTGCCACTTTTCAGCATCCCATGTTAGATGTAATTTTTTCAACTACAATATTCTATTCCAATGTTTTTTACTTCTATTCAAGTTAATTTTTGATAATACTCTGTGCAGTGAATCAACTAAAACCTCTAACTTCTTAAGACCGCTGCTAATTTTTGATTGCCTAGCAAGTCTCTCATAATCTTTCAGTTTTTTTCATAAAACTCCCCCCCCCCATACTTGAAGATGGAAGGTTACTTTCCATCAAAATCTGTGAACCTGGGCCAAGATGCCATCCAGCTGATGAAAATTTCCCTTTAATAGGCTTTTATGTCCTTTCTGGTTTCTATTTTGTTTCTTTAAACAGGAAAGGTTGCTATTGGGTGGAAATTCTGGATTGTATATGGATTTGAGCGTGTCAGTAAAAACAGAATGTATATGTGGAACCTGTGCAGTTGATAGAATTTTAGTTCAGTTATGGATGTTCACATTTGGCCAGTGGTGGAAATTAGTGTAGCATGAATCAGAAAAAGATTTGGTTTTAAGAAGAATGTAACAACTGCATTTTTTGTCCACCACCAAACGTTACTATCTTTGTGGTGAATCTTGCATTGTTTCTTTCTTTCACTGGTCTTCTTAAATATTCATTTGGATTACAATGTAGCTCTGTATCACTAAAAAATACTTTTTGCCAATTCCCAGCATTCTATGTTAGAAGATATTTTGAGCACTTCAGTTTTTGATTGTTTATTCTTTATACTAAACGTGCTATATCAACTGAAACCTCATTGTTAAGACTGCATTCAATCCTTACTTGTCTGGCTCTTAATTTTGGATTGCCTAGCAAGTCTCTTATAATCTTTCAGTTTTTCTTCTTTTACTTTATCTTTCTTTCATGTCTTGGTTAACTTTTGTTTATTCTTTATACTAAACGTGCTATATCAACTGAAACCTCATTGTTAGACTGCACTTACTTGTCTGCTTAATTTTGGATTCAATTTTCTTCTTTTACTTTATCTTTCTTTCATGTCTTGGTTAACTTTTGTTTATTCTTTTATACTAAACGTGCTATATTGAAACCTCATTGTTAAGACTGCATTCAATCCTTACTTGTCTGCCTCTTAATTTTGGATTGCCTAGCAAGTCTCTCATAATCTTTCAGTTTTTCTTCTTTTACTTTTATCTTTCTTTCATCTTTCTTTTGTTTATTCTTTATACTAAACGTGCTATATCAACTGAAACCTCATTGTTTGTTTATTGGCTCTTAATTTTATTGCCTACTAAATCTTTCAGTTTTTCTTCTTTTACTTTATCTTTCTTTCATGTCTTGGTTAAATTCTTTATTAAAAGAAACCTGCATTCAACTGCATTCAATGCTTACTTGTCTGCCTCTTAATTTTGGATTCTGCAAGTCTCTCATAATCTTTCAGTTTTCTTCTTTTTACTTTATCTTTCTTTCATGTTTTGGATTTATTCTTTATACTAAACGTGCTATATCAACTGAAAGCATTCAATCCTTACTTGTCTGCCTCTTAATTTTGGATGCCTAGCAAGTCTCTTTTTTCATAATACTCCCCCCATACTGTATCAACTGAAACTTCACTGTTAAGTTGGAACAATTCTTATTTACAAATTTGCATATTATCATGACTTTATTGTCTAAGATCTTTTATTGGCTGAATAATTTTTCTTGGCTATTTTTTTAGCTTCAATCTACTTAAAGAAAATGCAACAACTTATTTTCTAATCCTCAAAATCCACAGACTCTACACATAAAGCATACTTCTAAACAATCTTAAGTTTGTAATAAAATAAAGGAATGTAAACATTTTATGAAGTTGGCCCAAGGTTTTTGCCTTTTGCACATCCATTTGTGTGTGTGTGTGTGTATATATATATATATATATATATATATATATATGTGTGTGTGTGTGTGTGTGTATAATATTGATCGATAATTAGTAGGGATAATTCCAAGGAGGACATTAATCCAAAGAGTGCTCAATGTAAGTAACAGAGCCATATAATAATGAGTACAGACGATCCTTAAAAATCCATTCTGTTATAATTTATTTCATGAATATACAAATATTCATCTCTTTAGACTGAATTTTTTGAAATAAATGGAGTCAATTTATCCAGTCAAAAGGAAAGGGGAGAGAAAAAAGGAAAAAGAAAAGGAAGAAATTTTAATATTAAAAGAAAAAGAAAGAGAAAAAAAAATTCAGTATAAGGTTTTAAAAAAATTAAGACTTCATTGGGTTCAGTTTGTTAAAATTATTCTGATGATGCATGCACATGAACAAGAGACAAAAACTTTTTCCACTTTCTCATGCATTTTTCTTTCAAAACTGTTCTTGATATATAAAAATTTATATATTGTAATATATATATATATATATATATATATATATATATGACAAAATGGTCTAACAATTACTTAATTTGATCTGAATTGTTGTACCATTTAGCTACAGAGAAGCGCCTTGTTAGCAAAGTCAAATTACTGTTTTTATCTGCTCACTAATCTTATCTGTACATAAACAGTGACAATATATAATGAAATGGATTAAGTCTGACAATTATTTAATATCTTTTCTGTTTATACATTATTTTTATAAATTTTTTATAGATCCAATTTAACTGAATGCTCTGTTTTTTAGTTAAACAGTATTAATTACATTTATTGGCCTGAATGATGTTTAAAATGATAATGTATATGGTGGACTCTCCTCTTGAGAACAATAAATGATGGTCAGCAGTAAACGGTGCCTTTTGTTTTACAATTATGCATGCTAGTAGGGGCTATTGTGGAGAAAATAAGGTAAGGGAAAGACATATTTCATTTGTGCTTTCTTAAGTGCAATACTAGCCCAACCTTGCTGCAGGTGACAAAGCCACTCTGACAGATAAAATTTTTTAAAGCAGGATTTTGATGACATCTCTGCTTCAGAGCTTGACAAAGCTGATCATGGTGCTTTAGTCTACTGTCTTCAAAAGCTTTTAACTTAATGAAACATGTTTATGCCACTCCTTTCAGTTTGATACTTGGGCTTCCCAGGTTTTCCGATTAAAGTTGAGATGTTTCAAGTTGTCTTTCAATTTGTCTTTTTACCGTAAGAGTGGACATCTAACTGAATGCTTGGAGTTTGGTAGTTGTCCATACAGCACCTTTTTTGGAAGCCTATGCTCATCCATTCTCACAACATGACCTGCCCACGTAAGTTGTATCTTTGCTAGAATGGTTTCAATGCCTGTGATGTTGTTACATTTCTTCAGTATTGCACTATTCTTGACCCTGTCATCCCATTTTATATCACATATGGCACAAAGACAGCTCATGTGAAAGGTGTCAAGTTGATTTATGTGCTTACGGTACAGAGTCCAAGTTTCAGCACCATAGCAAAGGGCTCAGATCAGATCTGTATATATTGATCTTTACTCTGAGAGATACATTTCTGGTGTTCCATAACCTATGTTTAAGATTACCAAATGCTGTGCTGGCTTTGGCTATTCTGGATTGGATTCCTCTGTTCATTTTTCTATCAGAAGAGACTGTTGATTCAAGATGTGTGAACGCCTCAACAGTTTTTAATGCCGTACCATCAATGAATACAGAAGGATTTGTGAGAGATGGATTGCCTGGTATTGGCTGGGACATTCTGGTTAACTTTAACACCTCAAAAACAAAACTGCTCTCTATTACTCATCACAGAGAACCATCCATGCCCCTCATTAGAATGTCTGATGCTCAACTTCTCGAGAGTTCTTCTTTGCAACTACTTGGCCTCATATTGACTGCTGATGTGAGATGGAACAAATATATTGTGTCAATAGCTTTGTCCACCACAAAGAAAGTTGGCTCCCTCTGCCGTGCCAGGAAATTTTTCTCGCAGGAGTTGATCCTTCAAATCTACAAATCAACCATTCGCCCTTGCATGGAGTATTGCTGTCATATATGGTCTGGAGCCCCTTCTGTTTGTCTCAAGGTTCTTGATAAGATCCAGAGGCGGATATACAATGTAATTGGCCCTGATCTCGCATCTTGTCTGCAGTCGCTCTCTCACAGACGTGTTGTTGCCTCTCTCTGTCTATTTTACAAATACTTTCATGGTAACTGCTCAAATGAGCTGCTTTTGCTGGTTCCCAAACGTCATGAATTTAAGCATTCTACTAGGCTGGCATCTCGCTCACATGCTTTCACTGTCAAAACTGTTAAATGTAGCCATCTCTTCTACTTCAATAGCTTCATGTCTCACACCTCTCGCCTGTGAAACTCCCTTCCCTTTTCCTGTTTCTCTGATAGCTATAATCTTCAACTATTAAAATGTAATGTCAATCGGCATCTCCAGATGCCTTGATCTATCCCCTGTCCTTCTCTTCATCCTTTCCTCTATCACTCCTATTTGCTCTCACTCCAATTCTCTGTAACCCCTTGCGTGCTAGTGGCTTCCAGCCTTGCTTGGGGTGAAATGCTTAAAAAAAAAATTTTGATAGTGAGTTCAAATGCTTTTGCTGTTTCAGAGAATTTATCAAGGATAGTTTGAACGTCTTCTAGACTGCGTGCTAATAGAGCAGCATCATCTACAAAGAGAAGATCGCATACCAGTTGCAGACCAGGTTTCAATTGTGCTTTAAAACATTGCTGATTGTATAGACCTCCACTTGTTCTGACTCCTTCACTTAAGCATAGAAGAAAGAGAAGATGAGCAAGAACACAACTTTGCCTTGTACCATTGGAGATGAAAAAGGCATCCGATTGCTCACAAAAGCTTTCATTTCTTCGTGAAAGGAGACAATAACATAGAGGATTTTTCTGGAATACCTAATTTTGACAAAACTTTCCAAAAAATAGTTCAAGATACAGTATCGAAAGCCTTTCTGAAATCTACAAAAACAACAAAGGGAGCCTTGTTTAGTTCTCATGCCTTCCCCTTAGCCTGCTGGAGACAAAAGATTATATTCATGGTTCCTCTACCAGATCGAAAAGCATACTGGGTCTCTGGTAATGCCGATTCTGAGACAAACTCATTAAGCCTATTCAGCATGATATGAACAATGATCTTGCCAGCAACCAAAAGAAGAGATATTCCTCTATGGCTGTCACACTCACACCTGTTCCCTTTGCGCTTATACAGACAATTGAAGCATCCTTATACTGCTGTGGCACTTCTCCCTTTTCCCACACACGGTTGAAAAATTCACAAATTTTATGTATCAAAAGATTGATGCCACATTTGTAAATTTCAGCTGGAATTCTGTTTTCGCTGGGGGCTTTTCCATTCAAAAGCTGTTTGATGGTTTTTTTTGAACTTGTAGGTTGAAGTATTAACAGAAAGTCTTTGTACAACAGGTCTCTGAGGAAGATTGTTTATTACTTCAATAAAAACAGACAAATCCTGATTTAGCACCATGGAGAAGTGTTCTTCCCAACATTTGATAATGTGGCTTTTGTCTGTCAAAAGAATGTTATCTGAAGAAAAGATTGGTGATTGACTGCTGGAAATGGGACCAAAAACACCTTTCAAGTTTTGGTAGAATGATTTGAAGTCACATCTGTCAGCAGCCTCCTCTTCTGTCCACTAGCCCTCCTTCATCTCTCTCAATTTTGCTTGAGACTTTCTCTTGGCTGATTTAAAGGCCTGTTTCTTTGATAGGCATGCTTTGTCTGCCATCCAGACCTGATGACATTTATGCAAGGAGAGATTTAATTTCAGGATCAGTTGAATCAAATCAGTTTTAATGTTTTTGTTGAACATACCCAAGTGTTTCTTTTGCCGAGTCATACAGTATGTTTTGTAAGGAAGACCATGCTGATTCAACTTCGTTACCTACATCAAGAGATGAAAATTTTGAGTCAAACAATGTTTGGAAAGAGTCTAATGTTTCCCTGTCTTTTGGCTTTGTTATGTCTACCTTCTTTGGTGGTTTTCCTTGATTGTTTCTAACAGGCTTCTTCAAATGCATTGTTGCATGTGAGCAAACAATTTTGTGATCTGACCAACATTGATCGATTGCTAATGATTGTGTCAGGTTTATGTTGTGACAATCCTGACCATGAACGATGATGTAGTAAACGATATGGCCATGGCCTGATCTAGGATGTTGCCATGTGGTTTTGAAACTAGTTGGTTATTGGAAAATTGTGTTGGTGATAACAAAACCAAATTCACTGCAAAGAGACACCAGCAATACCCCATTAGAATTTGATTTACGGATAGCACATTTTCTAATGACTTTACTCCAGGATAGTGTGTCACAGCCCATATGAACATTGAAGTCCTCGATGACATGAAGTTTGTCACAAAATGATGTCTGCCTTAGAAGTTCATGAAGGTTACAGTTAAAAGATTAAAAAGTAAAAATAATATATATATATATATATATATATTCCGTGTATCACAAAAGTGAGTACATCCCTCACATTTCTTCAAATATTTAAGTATGTCTCTTCATGGGACAACACTGACAAAATGACACTTTGACACAATGAAAAGTAGCCTGTCTGCAGCATATATAACAGAGTTAATTTATTTTCCCCTCAAAATAACTCAAAATATGGCCATTAAAAGCTAAATCCCTGGCAACAAAAGTGAGTACACCCCTTAGGAAAAGTTGTCAATATTAACATACAACATGTCAACTGTCAATATTTTGTGTGGCCACCGTCATTATTGAAAACTGCCTTTACTCCCCTGGGCATGGAGTTTACTAGAGCTTCACAGGTAGTCACTGGAATGCTCTTCCACTCCTCAATGACGACGTCGCGGAGCTGGCGGATATTTGAGACTCTGTGGACCCCCACCTTCTGCTTGAGGATGGCCCAAAGATGTTCTATTGGGTTCAAGTCTGGAGACATGCTTGGCCAGACCATCACCTTTACCCTCAGCCTCTTCAGTAAAGCAGTGGTTGTCTTGGATGTGTGTTTGGGGTCATTGTCATGCTGGAACACTGCTCTGCGACCCAGTTTCTGGAGGGAGGGGATCATGCTCTGCTGCAGTATTTCACAGTACATGCTGGAGTTCATGTTTCCCTCAATGAAATGTAACTCTCCAATACCTGCAGCACTCATGCAGCCCCAGACCATGACATTCCCACCACCATGCTTGACTGTAGGCATGACACACTTATCTTTGTACTCCTCACCTATAGCCGAAAGCACTCTGTAATTATAGAACATTTGGACAGATTCTACACACTCTATGTCCAGAAAAAAAAAGGTTGAACACAAGAAAAATTAATTAAAAAACTTAATCGTAGTACTTTGTCTCTGTTGTTTTTATTGAAACATGTATAAATGAAGGATTACTGCCTAAATACACAGTATATATATATATATATATATTATAAATTAATTGATTTAAAATATGGTTTTTCCTCTACACAGTTCTAACCATGTTTCAAAAATGGAAGCTAAAAGCCACAAATTTAATTTTGTGATTAAATTAAAGACATTAGTTCCATTTCATCCTCAAGTGAATTTTGGAGTAACTTTTTTAAAATTACTGGGTTTTGAAACATGGTTAGAACTGTGTAGCGAAAAAACCATATTTTAAATCAGTTAATTTATAATATTAATGCTCTGTAAATTTACATTGAGCACTATTTTGTAAAATTAAAAATATCTATAAGAACACCGGATTATATATCTTTCTGTTCTTTCTTTTTATTTATATACATACATACATATATATATATATATATATATATATATATATTATACCACATACCCATATGCTTCTCATAATATGTAGATAGAGTAGGCTAATGAAAGAAATTTGAGAACTAAAAAAACAACAACAACACTAATATTTCTAGTAGGACTAATAATATTTCTTGTATATTTGTAGGCCTTCTGAACAAATATTTGGTCAAAAGGCCTACTAATATACAATACTATAATATATAATACTAATATCCAATAAATCCAATTAGTCTTACTAGCAATATTATTATTTTTGTTGTTTTTTTATCTCTTGAGTTTCTTTCATTTGCCTACTCTATATTCATACATATAGATATCAATTAAGAGCCATTCCAACACACACAGAAACCTCTTAAACTCCATCTGCAACATACTTGTAAAAAATACAACCATAATAGCCTCCTCCATATGTAAAAAATGGATAATAATAATGAAAGTAAGAGCCAACACTCAATAATATCAAATATGAACATGGCCACAACATGCTCACTGTGTTTAAAAAAATAAAAAAAGAACATTCCTACCACTATAGATACACATATTATACTACATATTCAGTAAAAAAAAAAAAAGAACCCAAAAATTAACATCCTGTCCTTGGTAATAGCTAATAGATTAGCCGAAAGCACTTCGATATATAGAAGGATTGCTGCCCAAGCACAAATGCACAATTTTATATACAGGGTGTCCATAAAGTTCGTGTGCACTTTATAACTTTATTTGTGATAGAAATAATTTGTAAAAAGGATTAGAGAGAAGTAAATCTATATTTTTTAAGGTTTTATTGAAATTTTATTTAAGTTTCCACATGTCCTCCATCATAAGCAATACAAAGGGTAATACGATTTTACAGTTAACGGAAAACATTTGCCAACTCACTTACAGTAATGCCTGAAATCACATTAGTTATTTTAGCTATACTTAAAACTAGGTACATTAAAGTTTATAACATTTTTTCCAGATTATTTCTATCGCAAATACAAATAAAGTTATAAATTTTTTATAGTGCACACGGACTTTATGGACACTATATATATATATATATGTGTAAACATACATACATATGTGTGTGTGTGTGTGTGTATATATATATATATATATATATATATATAGCAGATCTATTTAAACTCAGTGGGTGAAAAAACCTGGAGAGCACAATTTTCAAATAAATTGGCATCTGAGGAAAAACGGAAAAAAAAAGAAAGCCCCGGAAACATTTAAACAGGGCAAAAAAATTGTCCAGTACCTTAAATCTCTGGTACAAAAAAAAAAAAATCAGCTAGTAATAAGTTAAAATCAAGAGTGCTCAATACATCAAGTAGAGCAAAAGTAAAATAAATAATTCCTAATGAGCTGGGTACTATTTACCTAGGTTTAACCACATGGGATCATCAGGGTGATATATACATTTAATATATTTTTTTTTTACATGTTATTTTTATGGGAACAAATATTTAAGTAAATGCTCTGTTTATAATATATTAACAACATTTACCAGCCTGAATGGCTGATAAATCTCAAAGAAAATATGTGTTCCCTGACAGGAATCGAACCTGTATCCTATATGGAACAATCATATAGCCTGATGTGCTATACCATTTAGTCACAGAGGTCTCATTAGCAAGGTTAAAAATTTGTCGATTTAGTTCATTTCATAATATATCATGTCATTTGTTAACCTTAGTAATTCTTTGAGTAGATATGAGCATTTGAGAGAAATCATGGTAAGTTTGGAATTTGAAAACAGTAATTTAACCTTGCTAAGCAGACACTTCCTCTGTAGCTTAATAGTATAGCACGTTAGGCTATATAAATATACGTGTATGTGTGTGTGTGTGTATATATATATATATGTATATATACATATATATGTGTGTTTGTATGTATATGTGTGTTTATGTCTCTGTATATATATATATATAAACACATGTGTTTATATATATATATATATATATATATTTATATTGATTTAAATATAAGGCTCATATTTCCCATTTTATTTTTAAAATAGATACAAAAGTATCTTATTTAAGAAAAAGGGGGGATTTAAGGTGCCTTTCAGCCAACACTTCTTCAAAAAATAATTGTCAGCAGAATAAAACAAAAAGTTGATAAGAAAATTATTATTTATAATAATTATATATATATATATATATATATATATATATATATATATATATATATATTTGTTATAAACATGATTTCTGCAGATATTCTTTTATTGTGTCAGGTTTTATCATTTTATCAGTCAATTTAGTGTGCTGCATTTCTTTGCTTGGAAGAGAACGTGTATTAATTTCTTCCTTGTATTCTCTTCTTTTTCTGACGTTATCTTTGTTCCTGTCTCACTCTGTGATAATAATTTCAGATCATGAGTTCAAAGAAGAATTGAAATTACTTTTTGTTGATATTCTTTAAATAAATTGGTCAGTACAAAAAAAACAAATGCCACTTCTAGTTTGTTCTATTTTATGTGTTTTTTTCCCTCTTTACTCAGTTTCACAGATTGCTTCCTGATCAGCAGACATTTTTTTTGATGTTTACTTAATACTTCTCTCCTCTTTCTCTCTCCCTGAAATAATATATATATACATATATTTGTTTATTATAAAGATGTTACATACGGACAAACAGGTACTCATGACAAAGATGCATTTTTGTTTCGATGTGAATGCATCTCGACAGGTGATGAGCAAAGATGGTTACCACTAGTAAAGATGGTTAGTTTTGCTCTACTCTTGGTGTTTAGCCCTCTTTTAAATTAAGGCTATGAATGTTTGAATTTATATTCTTTTCATTCTCATTACATTTGAATATATATATATATATATATATATATATATATATTGCAATTTGTTAATAGGCTGGGTAAAAGTCTCCTCTTTTTTTTCTATTAGTTCTATTGTTCAAAAATGTGCCAATGGGTACTCACAACAAAGATGCATTATTGTTTCGATGTGAATCCATCTCGACAGGTGATGAGCAAAGATGGTTACCAATGGTAAAGATCGTTAGTATTGCTCTATTCTTAGTGTTGAGCCCTCTTTTAAATTAAGGCTATGAATGTTTGAATTTATATTCTTTTCATTCTCATTACATTTGAATATATATATATATATATATATATATATACACATATTGCAACTTGTCAATAGGCTGAGTAAAAGTCTCCTCTTTTTTTTCTATTAGATCTATTGTTCAAATATCTGCAGACAGCATCTGTTACATTGGATGCAATATCAGCTCGCACCTTGTTACATTTACCTGTTATATTACAGCAATTCAATTTGTAGCTTTCACACCTCAAACTGCCCATTATGATTATTGATATATTTTACCATGATGGTCAATATCATGTTTTGTCATTTTTGGTCATCCGTACTTCAACTCCATAATGAGATACTTGAAAATTTAAACAGGCTTTCATCATATATGAGTAAGTAAAGCTTAAAAGTTAGCATGGCGTTTTTGACCATTGATATTTCAGCTGTTTCATGAGACAAACATAAGTTGCTGAACAAAGCGCTGGTACTCCTTGAGAAAAATGGATAAACATGTGGTAGTCAAGATGGACAAACACTGAGAGCCAATTAAAATTGTTCATCCCTGTCCACTAAGACATGACCAAGAGCAAAACCATTGGGTCAAGCTAAATTACATCTGTTTGGTATACAAGAAATACAAAGTTTCCTTGCACAAGATTGTTCTTGCTTATGACTCAAACTGCACATGTAGAGAGGTACAAACTGTCCAACTTATCTTGATGTCCATCGATGCGAACATGCAAAGCAGCATAAAAGAAGTTAACGATGTTGTTTTCTTTTTTTGAATTTGAAAGTGAGGTGATTTAAACAGGTTGTATCACACTATGTTGTTTTCTTCACACCATGTTCCAACTTAATATGGCTCCTATTCTATTTCTTCTCTATTGGAGTATTTTTCATGGTTCTAACATTCTTCATTTTTTTTGGTTTTTAATTTTTATTAATATTTTTGTGGCCTTGTTAGGGCCAGAAATAAAGATATAAAGAGAGGAATTGAGTTAAACAAATATATTAACAAAAACAGCAATACAAACATATACAAACAAGAGTGTTACAGCAAGAATGTTCAGCCCGATTGTAAGAGCTGACTGCTGGAAACTTCACTCTCCAAAAGGCAGTACCTGCTCCTGTTTATAGTTGGGAGAGTCCATGCATGTAGGGGTAAATTACCATAACAAATATGTTGAACAATTCCCTACTTAGTGAAATTTCTTCATATTAAAATGTTTCAGCATTCTTTGATTTAATCTGAAAATTCATTTATGCCTGAAAATTTGGGAGGCTTTCTCCTTTGACAGGGTTCACTTCCTGTTTATATTGGTGCATCCATCGACATCCTTTGATGCCCAATTCTGCACTTGGTGGCCTTGAGGATACCTTTTAGGTCAATCCTTAAGGCACCTAGGTCTTTTGACTTTCCAAAATGATAACTAGTATAAAGCTTACATTAGTATTTCTTAGGATGAACTCAGTGCATATTTTTTGACTTTCTGAGATGACAACTAGTATAAAGCTTACATTGGTATTTCTTAGGATGAAATGTTGTGATAGCAATAACAAAGATGAGGATAATGGTCCGAATGTAAAATAATTCTTTGATTTAATCTGGCAATTCATTTATTGCTTAACATTTGGAAGGCTTCCCACTTGAAAACTAATATATAATGCCTGGAATGCATTGAGACTGAATAGAGAAATAATCCATTATGTGAGATCATGATTTTCCCTGAGTTCATGCCTTATTAAAATAATCAGGAAAAAATTGATTTTCTTCAGTTAATTGCTTCTGTCTTTTTTTTAATAAAAAAATTTTCAAGAGAAAATATTCTTTAAAAAGTATTTAAAAAACATCTTTTTAAAAATGCTAACAGTGATTGCAATAACGAGCGTAATGAATTAAAAAAAAATGCTGCTGTCATTGCTGAAATTAATGAGAATTAAATCCTTTAAGTAATGTACAAAAAAAAAAAGAAAAGTATCCTTTTTCAGATGGTTACACTAATGTCACCTGATATTCAAAGAGTTTCGAGGAAGAATTCTTTTGATGTTATCATAGAGTTTTCTTGAATTCCTCCCTCATGTCAAGGAATACTATTGATTGCAAACATTCAAAATGGCTTAACTCTAGAAATAACTATGCCCACAAGTATGCATGTGTATGTAGCCTCTGTAGGATTACCTTACTTATCTCAAGGGAACTTCTGCTAGTAATCACTAGATAGCACTTCCAAAAAACAGTATAAAAAGCAAAGGGACGCAAACTCTTTTTGTCTTTTTTTTTTTACTCTCTTTGCCTATTGTATATCATAGGAAGAATATGTGCCTCATTTTTGATCCAGAAAACTTTGTAGTCCTCATAAGACCATGTGTTTTATTGAAAGCAATGCAGTATACACAGTTGATAACTATACCAAACCACAAAAAAAAATAGTCATCCTTCTGTCTTTTCTCCAAATACCTTCAAGGCAACTGTTCTGAGGAGCATGAATTTAAGCATGCTACTAGATTGGCAACTAGGTCCCACCATTTTACTGTTGAACTAGCTAGATGCAAATACCTCTTTTGTTCTAACAGCTTAAATGCAATGGCAGTGGCAGTCTTCTGTCTTCCTGTTTCCTGTTTCCTTATTATCATTTTCCACATTTTTCATCTCTAAAGTTTTTTCTACAAATATTTTCATGGTAACTGTTTTGATGAGCTTTTTTCCTTTAGTGCCTTAACTGCATGAATTTAAGCATGCTACTAGATTGGCAACTAGGTCCCACAGTATTGACTTTTGAACTCGCTTGATGTACCATTTCTTCTGTTCTAATTGTTTATTTTCTTGCCTGTGGGAATCCACTTTTAATTTCTTTCTTCACTACTATGTACAATATTCAAAAATATAAATGCAATGGCAGTCGCCATCTTCTGTCTTTCTGAATGCTGTTTCTTTATTGTCCTTTTCCTCATTTTTCCTAAAATCTTCTCATTCTCTTTCACTCCCTGTAATGTCCTGCATCCCATTTTTTTTTTATTTTTGTTTTGTTTCACCCCCCCATGCAAGGCAGAAGTACCAATGGTATGCAGGGGGTTACAGGGTGTGAAGGTAAGAAATGAGACTGCATATAGGGGACACCGAGAAAATGATAAAAGCTGAACAGTGTTCAAGAAGATAGAAGATGGTATATGACATTGCATTTAAATTTTTGAAGAATGTAGTTATCAGGGAAGCAAGGAAATGGAATGGAGTTCCGCAGGAATTAAGTGCATGATAGAAAACTCTAGGAGTAGAATTTGGGATTACATTTAATTGATTCAACACTAAAATGGTGGGACCTAGATGCCAATCTAGTAGCACACTTAAACTTATGTAGTTCAGTCACCAGGGAAAAAAGCTTTTATGAGCAGTTGCCATGAAAATATATGTAGAAAAGACAGAGGGAAGCAACTGGTGAGAAAGTGACTGAAGTTAAGATGCCAAGTCAGGATTGATTATATTGCAGATTTTTTTTTGATTTTGTCAAGAACTTCAAGATGAGTAGCAAGGGCACCAGATCAGATATGGCAACAGTATTCAATGCACAAACAAATGGTAGATTTATAAATGTGCAAGATGGACTCTGACGAGAAAAGAACTTTTAAAACGACACAGCAACCCAACTTTCCTTGTCATAGAAGCATCTTATTGATTCAATGTACTCCTTGCTTGGAGTGAAATGATTTAAAAAAAACTCTTCTCAAGTGTAGTCCTGACATAAAATGTCACTTCAAAAAGCCTTCTCTATTGTAAATTACACACGGTACATACAAATAAGGACACTTTCTTTTTATATTCTGGTGTGGCTAAGAAACAAAGTGTTGTTGTTAATTGTACATTTAATTCCTATCTGAAACAAAAAGATTCAAGGAGTTTCTGGGACTGAATGAGAACAAAGAGACTGAAGTGAGGAGACAATAAAAAAACAGGGTTCAGGAAGACAAAAGATGGTGATTGGCATTGCATTTAAATTTTTGAAGACTGCAGGTGGCAGGGAAGCCAGAAATTGGAAGGAAGTTCCACAATCTTGTAGAGAAGTATAAGAAAAGAAAATATTACAATAGAACATACCATTGTCTCGAATTAGTTCAATCCTAAAACAGTGCAACATGGTAGAGAAGTATAAGAAAAGAAAATATTACAATAGAACATACCATTGTCTCGAATTAGTTCAATCCTAAAACAGTGCAACATGGTAGAGAAGTGCAAGAAAAGAAACTAATAAAATGGAACATACAGTTGCATCTAGTAAAGGCACCAAGTCAAGTAGGTAGCGATAGACATTGCATTAGATTTTTGAAGATTAAAGTTAGCTGGATAGCATGGAGCCAGAAGAGATTTGCACAAGTGAAAAGTGCAAGAAAATAAACTGTTATCATAGAACTCATAGTTACATCTAGCCAATTCAACTCTAAATTGATGGGACCTTATTGCCAGTCACGTACTGTGCTTAAATTAAAAAAGGTTAGGTACCAGAGAGCAAAGAGCTCATCCAAACAATTACCATGAAGTATATTTACAGGGAGGCAACTTTACAGTGGTAGGAAAGAGACTGAAGCCGAGATGCCAGGTCAGGACCAATAATATTGCTGATTCTTCTTTGGAGTTTATCAAGAATCTCTAAATATATAACAGGAGCACCTTTCCCTTACAATCTCACTCAATAACCATCATATAAAAGAGGCACAGAGAAGCTACGTTACGGCGGTAGGAAAATGACTGAAGCCGAGATGCAAGATCAGGACCAATAATATTGCTGATTCTTCTTTGGATTTTATCAAGAATCCCTAAATATATAACAGGAGCACCTTTCTCTTAAAATCTCAATAACCATCATATAAAAGAGGCACAGAGAAGCTACGTTATGGCGGTAGGAAAGTGACTGAAGCCGAGATGCAAGATCAGGACCAATAATATTGCTGATTCTTCTTTGGATTTTATCAAGGAACTCTAAATAGGAGCACTGAACCATATGTGACAGCAATATTCTAAGCATGGATGAATGGTAGACATAGATATATAAGATAGATTTTGGAGAGAAAAATTGTTAACCAACACAGTGAACCAACTTTCTTAGCAGCTGATCTAGCAATGACTTCAATATAGTCTTTTCACTTCATGTCAGGAGAGAATGTTTGCCAGAGAATGTGTAATGGAAAGCAGAGAGGGGTATTTATTCATTTTTTTTAGAGTTTTTAATTATAGGTTAACTCATTTATGAATTGCCTTATTTAGTTTGTTGGTGCATATTCCCACAACAGATATATGTTGGTTAGAGTTTACATAGAAGTATAAAAAATATTCTCCTTTCTACTTTATTTATTTGATGAAAATGTATTCATATCAACTTAGCATTTGCTTTATGAGTTTTCATTTTATCAGTATTTATTTTTCAATGACTTGTAAAAATGTAATTCTCAGTGCAATCCACGTCAATACACAAATGAAAATTATCAAATCAAGAATTTAAAAAAAACAAATATTTCCAATTCTGCTTCAAATTGAGAAATTATATATCATTTTTCCTCCCATTCTTTCAGCTTTTGATTAATAGAAACAAATGACCATAAAATTAAATTATACATATTTTATACCATACTTTTTCTTTTTCATGAAAATTGGAGATACCTAACCTATAATATTAATTCTATCAATAAAACTCTTTTTATTAGTTTGAATAAGTTCCTCTACACATGACAGAGATGTTTTATATGGAGTTGACTGATTTTACATGTCAACTATTTTTGGAGTAATCAATTCAAATTTTTATGTATGGCCACACAGTAAGAATCGAACACACAACTCAGTATTAATGGTCAACTACATTTGTATGTTCAAAGCCATTACTCCACAGATAAGGTGCATTTTGTAAGCTTTCCTCTTTGTTTTATATGAAAATGAAATTATTATCCAAGAAAAAAATCACCAGATTTTATAAATAAAAACATCAGACAATGGAAATTGAATTTATTTATGAAACTGAAACAAACGATGAATTCCCATTTCTTGATATAAACCAATCTAAATTTAAATATCTATTGACAATCCACTAAAATGATCATATAATTTTCTCCCAACACTATAGCAGCAAAATAAAAACTGGAATGTTTATACATGTATATTAAAGAGTACTTAAACTTTGCAGCCCTCAGTATCAGTGAAGAAAAATACATTTAAAATACTTTTAAACAACCTAATTATCAACTCAGAATGAAAAGTCAGAGAGCCAAGTTTGTAATTCAGTTGGGATCGTTGCATTCACTTATCTGCAAATACCCTTGGGATTAATCAGTCTCTTCATCCCTGCCCAAATTATGGGTTGAATAGTAGATCAGACTAGGTCCTATTGACTTGGTTGGCAACCCGCCTACCACAGAAAGAAATGGGCAACCTACTGTGGGAAAATCTTCTGTCTAGTCAGTCATGAAACAAGAGTCATGATCGCCTAAGTGTGTGTCATGTATGGCACTTGTTGGACTGATAAAATAATTATCATTGTTTACTTATGTTATGCCACAGTCAGGTAAATTAGTTAGTAAATTTGTGAATAGTTAGTCATGAACCCCCAAAAAAAAAAAAGGAAAATTGAATGTCTTTGGTTAGATGCGAAAGTGTCTCGTCAGTATTCTCATGATCTAGTTGGCCGAATCTTCTTGCTTGATAAAATGTCTGAACATGGAATTGTTTTTGCCGTTTCTTTCTCCTGTTGTTCTTAATTTTATTGAAAGCATGTCTCCCAAGCCCACTGTTAGTATGGGCGGAGAATTGGCCGTTGATTCCCACCCCCAACACACCAGCTATGCGTTTCGTTGAAACCCTATGCTTGGATAACCTGGCTGTGCATCTCAAAAAGGACCTCCAATCAGTTGTGAACTGGGGCAGGAATTGGCTGATCAACTTTAATGCCTTTAATGCCTCAAAACAAAACTGCTCTCTATTAATCACCATAGAGATCCTTCCCTGCCCTCCATTAGAATGTCTGATGCTCAACTTCTCAAGAGCACCTCTCTGTGGCTGCTCGGTCTCATGTTGACTGCTGACCTGAGATGGAACAAATACATTGAGTCAATTGCTTTGTCCACCACAAGGAAAGTTGGCTCCCTGTGCCACACCAGGAAATTTTTCTCCCTGGAATCGATCCTTCAGATCTACAAATCAACAATTTGCCCTTGCATGGAGTATTGCTGTCATATATGGTCTGGAGCCCCTTCTGTTTGCCTGGGAGTTCTTGATAGGCTCCAGAGGCGGATATGCAATATAATTGGCTCTGATCTAGCATCTCGGCTACAGTCACTTTCTCACAGATGCGCCGTCGCCTCTCTCTGTCTGTTTTACAAATACTTTCATGGTAATTGCTCCAAGGAGTTGCATTCGCTGGTTCCCAGACTTCATTAATTCAAGCGCCCTACGAGGCTGGCATCCCATTCTCACCCTTTCACTGTCAAAACTACTAAATGTAGCCGTGTCTTCTACTCACACCTCTCGCCTGTGGAACTCCCTTCCCTATTCCAGTTTCCCTGAGAGCTATAATCTCTAACTATTCAAATGTAATGTCAATCGACATCTCTAGTTGCCTTGATCTATCCACTACCCTTCTCCTCATCCTTTCTTCTCTCACTCCTATCTGATCTTGCTCCAAATCTTCTGTGACCCCTTGCGTCCTAGTGGCTTTCCCCCTTGCTTGGGGTGAAATGCTTAAAAAAAAAAATGTAAAAGACAGTAGGAAAACTGTAATGGTAGCTGACGCATTTCATCCAATGTGGACTTTTTCAAGGCAAAAACAAAATGAATTTATTAAACAAAGTAACTAGTAATAACAAAAAACAAAATGTCCTTAGCAATTGGAAGAATTTAGAGAATGCTATTTTCATACTGTTAACTGAAAATTACGTGAAGCACTGTCACATGTAGAGATATTGTATGTTTGCTTCAGAGAGTAGTAATTCTATTAAGAAAGGTGAATTACTACTCTCCCAAGCAAACATATAGAACAGTATCAAGAAATCAAAAGAAAATGGTTGAATCCATTAACACAACAATAAAAACAATATCTTGTCAAATGGCAATCCATGATTAGATTGTTTTGGTTTTGAATTCAGACTCGTCTTTTTCCTAGACTAGTTACCAACCATGGCTAGAAAGTGCATTCTGTTTTGCTATTTAACCCATGGTTGGAATAGAAAAGATGGATTCATACCTCTCCCAAGGCTATTTGTGTGTTATTGAAGGTAACAAACTCGACTGGAATTTGAATGCAGTCCTCTGATTTTGTATTCCGAGCCACTATCCATTACACCACCCACACATCCTATAAAAAATATATACCGTATTTGACGGCATATATAGTGCACGTTTTTATGAAGAAATATCTTTTAAAATTCCCCTGCATCTTATATGCCATATGTAGGTTTACTAATTTTACTTATTACTAATTTTTTTTTTCTTGATTTACTCTGTTGAAATTGAGATGTGTCTTGTACACCTGTGCATCTTATATGACGTCAAATACAGTAAATATCCAAAAAATACTTTGAACCTTCTTAATAATAATATAAAGATTTTGACGATAAAACTATGTTTACATTATCTTTGGAGCATGTTTTCATCCTGTTATCTTGATTTTTAGCAATTTCATGGAGATATCTAAATAAAACCACCAATCAGGAAGTCTGTACTTGGATACAGTAAAAACTAGACAAGCAATAACTGAGCCATATTAAAAATAAGACCAGAAGAGATATTCTTAGACACGGACAGTGGAAAAAGAGCAGCCTACACTGGTAGATTAAAGGATTCAGTTTTGAATTCTCTTTAGGTTACCCATATATGCCTGATGAAGGCACAATACCCGAAACGTTTTTTTAATCAAAATTTTGAATATTCTAAAAAGGAGCAAAACAATTAATTACCATATTTGATGGCATATCAGGCACACTTTTTTTTTTTTACTAAAAATATCTTTTAAAATTCCCCTGCTTCTTATATGCCATATGTAGGTTTACTAATTTTACTAATTACTAATTTTTTCTTGATTTGCCCTGTTACAAATTAAATACGGTATACAAAATCATGAACCTCTTTTATTCATTTAAAATATTTAATGCTTTACTTTTCAAATATGTTAACTCCTGTCTTCTGACTGGGTTTGAATCTGAGCCATTGGTACTAACAGAAACATCTCAGTTACTTTAGCCGAGAGGCAGTCCCAATCATTCATCCTTGTTAACGAGTATTTATAAATGGCAGGTAATTAATAGAAAAGTGACACTTCTTTTTGGATTTGTAGCAAGTGAATTATTTCTGATTGAATCACAAGAAGAGTAGAAGAAAGCAAAAATCTCTTGTGCAACATTTGACCTGCCAGGGAGAAGAAAATCAGACTAATCAGAAACTTTCCAACTTTTGTGTGAGAAACTTTACAAAATTGGTTTGTTGGTCTTTTTTATACTTCATTGGATTGTAGATGTGTGCCTGTACATTGGAATATATTCAATATTGTACAACATGAGATACATAAACGCACACACACACACACACACATACATATATATATGTGTGTGTATGTATATATATATATATATATATATATGCACACACACACGTGTGTGTATGTGGAGGTGCTGAAAAATTCTTGGTATGACCAAAAAGACTGACCAAGATGGATATGCTATTTTGCATATCCACCCCACATTTCAAGATACTTGGCATGCAATTTCTAAAGTTTCTTCATTTTTCTGCAAAATTCTGATGTTCAGTCATTAAAATAAATTTTGGATATTAATCACGCTGTGTGCATGTGAAATACTTGTATATGCATATTTCTTTAAGTTTCTAAAACCCTTGTACATATATATATATATATAATTCTCATATTTATCTACATATGTTGTGTATGCATTCATGTATATATATATATATATATAATTTTTGTCCTGAGATTGTTCAAGTGAATGTCACCTTTTGATTGCTGATGTGCCCTTTGTAGTGTTCCTTCATCTGCTTCAGTCAATCCCTGACTGAATTGTATCCACTTAATTAAAGAGTTCATAAGACTCTCATATCGACAACTATTTCCGTGTCGCCACTTGCAAAAAGAATAATAGCACAATTTAGAAGCAACTGAATCCGTTTTTCACTTTTGTTCACTGAATACTTCATCAGTGACTGAGACTTTCAACTTAGATTATGTGGGAGTCTGAAAGTTGGAGGTGAAGGCATCAGTGTGAGAAAAACTTTGATAAATTAGTACCAAAGATGAAAGAATAAATTTTATCACTTATCACCATATTATCAATTATTTCTAGTTTTAGCCTGAAAGTTAAGGAATAGAGTAATTGATTGCACTCTTTGATTACTTAAGGGTAACCCATGTTATAAAATAGGAAAACCTTTAGTTATAGATATATATATATATATGTAACTAAAGGTTTTCCAATATATATATATATATATATATATATATATATATATATATGTATGTATGTATATATGGTGGACTCTTCTATTGTGAATGATAAATGAGGGTCAACATTGGATTGTGCCTTTTGTTTTACACTTATGCATGCTGGCAGGGGCTATTGTGGAGAAAATCAGGTAAAGGAAAGACCTATTTCATTTGTGCTTTCTTAAGTGTGATGCTAGCCCATCCTTGCCGTGGGCAACAAAGCCACACTGACAGATTAAAGCAGGATTTTGATGGTGTCTCTGCTTCAGAGCTTGACGAAGCTGATCCTGGTGCTTCTGTCTACTGTCTTCAGAACTCTTTAACTTAATGAGACATGTCTTACACCACTCTTTTCAGTTTGAAAGAGTAAGAGTGGATGTCCAAATGAATGCTTGGAGTTTGGTAGTTGTCCATACGCCACCTTCTTTGGAAGCCTATGCTTGTCCATTCTCACGACATGACCTGCCCACCTAAGTTGTGTCTTTGCTAGAATGGTTTCAATGCCTGTGATGTTGTTAAATTTCTTCAGCATTTCACTTTTTTTTGACCCTGTCATCTCATTTTATATCACATATGGCACAAAGACATTGCAA
Organism: Acanthosepion pharaonis; assembly: GCA_903632075.3. Taxonomy (NCBI): domain Eukaryota; kingdom Metazoa; phylum Mollusca; class Cephalopoda; order Sepiida; family Sepiidae; genus Acanthosepion; species Acanthosepion pharaonis. The sequence goes on from CAHIKZ030001846.1 coordinate 828,662, forward strand.
TATATATATATATATATATAAATAAAAGGAAAACAAAAACCGTTAATGGAACCAATAGTCAACTTGCCAAAACTCTTATCCAGACAAGGTCTTGAACAAAAATGACAATACTGGAAAAAAGAAAGAGAAAAATGGCCTAAGGCAAACCTACCTAATCATTAAAGTGCTCAAAGCCTAGATTGCTTAGACTGAGCTAAAAAAAGCACTTAAAATTGTTAAATTCTATGAAAGGATGACTCTAATTGTCACTTGTGAGTTTCATACTCATGCATTCCTCAGATGATTTGAACAATCTTCTGTCTGAAGATTGCAGGAAAACTTATATTATATATATATATATATATATATATATATATATATAGGAGGTACGGCTGAGTAGTGGATAGCTGCTCAGATTGAGGAATTGAAGAGCTGAGTTTTGATTCCTGTCAAATCCATTACATTCACTTGAGAAAGGTATGAATCCTCTTCTTCTCCCTCCAGCTAAGCGTAAATAGCAGGGGGGCAGACTGAGTTCTATAGTCTTGGATGGCAACTGGTCTAGGAGAAGGACAACTCTGAATTCAAAACCTGTGGAGGGTCATTTGGGGACCTTGTGGCACATAGTGCACCAGGTCTCTGTATTCAGCCCTTTAAAAAGTGTGGATGGTTCTGGACAAAGCCTTCACCACTGTAATCAAATCATATGTGCTGTTGTCTGGCTGTTGGTTCCTAGGAACTGAGCGGCTTGACCCTCATACATTGAATACGACAGGAGATTCCACCATATTTATATATATGTTGATAGAAATAAAACAGTGCTTGATGTAAAATAATAGTGCTAAATTTTGTACTGATAAGAAATATACAAATGTATGTTTATTAGTATATATATATATATATATAAAGACATTTTTATGTTTAACATTCTTTTTATCGATACAAGTATTTAAGTAAATACTCTGTCTATAATAAACAGTATTAAATAACATTTACCGGCCTGAATGTCCGAGAAATTTTCATAGAAAATATTTGTCCTTCGACAGGATTTGAATATTTTCTATGAAAATTTCTCAGATATTCAGGCCGGTAAATGTTATTTAATACTGTTTATTATAAACAGAGCATTTATTTAAATACTTGTATCTATAAAAAGAATGTTAAACATAAAAATGTCTTTAAATAATTGTCAGACTTTGTCCATTTCATTATATATATATATATATATATATATAATAGTGCACAGTGAGTGCTTGTGTTTATAAAACAGTGTTCAATGTAAAATAACAGAGCTAAAATTTATGCTCATAATAAATATATATTTGTTTCTCTTTATTTGGCAACTTTGAGTTTCATGCATAAATCCAAATGGTGAGGAACAAATGCATATCAGTTGAAACAAATGGTGATGAATAAATTTATATTTATTTTTAGTGTATAAAATTATTTTTATCATACATTATTTCTTATTGCTTTTAACATTATATTGTTTTCTTTAATAGCTGCACTCAAATATGTGTAACAACTAAATATAACATTTATAGTAATATATATATATATTTGGTTGGATAGATGTGAGTTTGTGACCCTGGGTTTCACGCTTTAGCGATCGTCAGACAAACTGATTAATATTTTAAAAAATTTGGGTTTATGTAGATTGCGTGTATTGGTGTTATTGTGGAAGTGGTGGGGGAAATTTCGTCGTTTTGTCATTCATCGTACTAACGCAAACATCGATGTATGCAGACACATATACATACTTGGTCGTCCGTCGGGACTCATACATATATATAAACATATGTAGACAGTTTCGGCTATGACACATGTATGTATATGGGTGGTGTTATGTCTATACATATGCATTTGTATGTTGAAATGTTGAAATTTAAACATTGGAAGTGTGGCGGAAATGTCTCGTTAATGTCTCGTGAATGTATTCATGTCATATTATGAAAATTATGAAAATTTTTTTTTTTTTTTTTTTTCCGTTGAAAAATATTTCCTCGCATGTATGTATATACGTGTGGTGGGGTTTGTGTAAAATTATGATAGGTAAAAATTATTATTATAATTATTTATATTTATTTTTAAATTTTTGAAAAAAATGGGGGTTTATTTGTTATATTTAAAGCTGGTCATTTGTTTGTTTTTGGTGACTGTGTATATGTAACAGGTAAAAATTTAATAAGTACCGCACATATAATATATAAATAATTATACATATATATATTTATTTATATTTATATACAATTTTTTACACATATATATATATATATATATATATATATATATATATATATATATATATATATTATATCGTGGGTATTTGGGAAGCAATTTTTTATTTATTTAGTTACAAAAAAAAAAAATCAATGCAAGTTTGTTTTTTAATTTTCTATGTAATTTCTTGTTTTGACTGCAATTCTCTGGACACAGTCCTGGAGGAAGATGTTGACAACTTAAATAAAACAGTTGACTGAAATGAATTGTTAAAACATGTACAGTGTTCTTAATGCAAGTGGCAAAGAATTAATTCAAAGAAAACAACAAGTTATAAATTAAATGAAATAACATTGCCTATTATTATGCTAGATTTGCTTCAATCAGAAGGTAATTCCAATCTAATTACAATTTACAGTAGATGAAATAGTATTGTTTTTTATAGCTTATCAATCCTTTGTGGATTATTTTCATCCAAAACATATGTTGGATTGTAAAAATAATAATTTTTTTTTTGCAATTGAATATTGCATTAACAATTTTGGGAAGAATAACAATAACTTTTCCAGATACAAGTTCTCCTGTTTAACTGCTAGCTAGGAGAAGAAGATGGCTTCCTACCTTTCCCAAGGGTATTTGTGTGTAAGTGAATGTATTGAAGTGAAATGGAATATGAACACTGCTCTCCAGTTTCTCACCCTATCCATTACACCAGTGACACATAAATACATAACTGTTTTTTTTTTTTATTGAAGCAGGACCGGAATTAATCTTGAACAGAGCAAGATGGCTTTTGCCTGATAGAGGAAATCCCATATTGATTTAAGGCAGTGTTTTACAAGGCTGGATGCTCTTCCTGTTACCCAACTCGGATGTTCACAGAAATCTATATATATTGAGTGATTTTTAATGAGGCACCATCTCTAGGAATGTTGCCATTCAAGGCTCGAGACCCCATTCTAGCCTCATATATATACGTATATATATATGATGTAATGAATATGCATACACTTGGGTTCCCCCACACAGTAATATGATTGGCTGGTGTCAGTCATAAATACAGACTGATGTGGAGGTACAGGGACTACGCCTATTGTCTTCCACTATGACAAGGACCAGTCCATTATGGTTACCTGCTAGATTGTCCTACCCGGTTACAGTAGTCAACAACCACTTTGCTACTTCGACAAATATATCCCTTTCTGGGACATATAAATATATATGCAATTTTTATATATATTATTTATATATTATATATATGCTGTACTTGTTGGAAAATACTCAATATCAGTGACAGAGCTAACATATTTAGTTGGATTGATGTGAGGTTGTGACCATGGTTTTCTCGCTATTTGCGATCATCAGACAAACTGATTATTAAATTTTGGATTTATTTATGGTTGCATGTATGTATGTATGTATGTGTTCTGATGACTATGTTTCTTCTCACTGCCATAAAAACACTGATATAGGCAATCATAAATAAATTCAAAATTTAAAAATTATTTGTTTGTCTGACGATCACAAGTAGTGTGAAACTCAGGGTCACAAACTCACAGCAATCCAACTAAAGATATATATATATATATATATATATATATATAGACAACATTTTTATTTAAGTTGTCATCTACTCCAAGCCTGTATACCAAGTAAACAATAGTCAAAGCCAGTTTTTCTATGGATCAGACAATTTCTCTAGTTTCAAGAGAGAATTTGAACATAAATAGGCCAATGTTTTTTGATTGCTTTTGGCTTTCATAAGCCATTATGAGAGAATTATTTTGTGGATTGACAAGGTTGTGTCTAGAGATCTACATTGTGTTTTCTTCTTTTTGAGTGTTTCCTCTTCATGTATCCGTGTCATTGAAAAAACATGTGACATCCATCAGTGCATGAACATTCAACACTTCAAAGAAACTACCAAAGAAAATACAATGCATACACCAAGACACAAGACTGTTAACACTGGTATGTCAAATGGACATTTTTTCCCTTGACACTGTTATTATTTTAACTACCTGCACTCCTCAGCAATGTTTGTTTTAAAAAGCGATGATTAAAATTATAATAAAACCTAAAGATATGATGAAAGCAAATTTATACATTTTTTTTTCTTGAGAATTAATACCAAAAATATTAAACATTATTATCTTTTATTTAATATCTAAAATATAAAATTTTGAATTGATACTCAGCTTTTGTCAATTTGAAATTCAGCATTTTTAATTTGAAGTTGTGTGCATCTTTAATTTGAGCCTTAAATGGTGTAGACACTCAACTTTTTCATGACTATTTAATGGTTTGGTTTATTTTGTTTAATAGCATATCAACCTCAATGGGTTATTTAATGCCGACAACATTTTTAGGATAGATTCGTATGAATAGAGTATGTATTCTTTAGTTTAGCTTGGTTTAGTTTATTTTGTTTAACGGCATATCAACCTCAATAGGTTATTTAATGCCGGCAACATTTTTAGGAAATATTCGTATGAATAGAGTAGGTATTCTTTGGTTTAGCTTGGTTTGGTTTATTTTGTTTTACGGCATATCAACCTCAATGGGTTATTTAATGCTGAGAAAAATTTTTATTGCTGGTAATATTTTGTTTTGTCAAAAATCTGTTTCTGGCAATATATTTCCTTCAAAATTGTATTGCTGGTAATAAATTTTTTCAAAAAAGTATTGCTGGTAATAGTTAACTATTTGCCCATAGCTGGGACCCTAACAGGTGCTACCATCCCAGATTAGGGTGGACCTGGGAACACCAACAATTAAGAGATGGTTCCAGGCTCCTCAAACCTCCTGATCAAAGGCCTTGCTGTTGGACGTAGTTTAATGTCTTACCCAGGACTCGGATGTAGTTAACGTCTTACCCAGGACGACACAACTGTTTAAGCTGTCCTTGAAAAACATAATTAAAGTAAAGTAGCCACTTAGGGAGAACAGTGGACTGTTGTCTTCCAAAGATCCTTTTATTCAGAGATCTTGACTGAAAAGTGATGTTTCAATAGGGAAAAACTGGGATTCTTTGAAAAGGAGCATTATATGCAATATTCCTATTGAATTCAACCACCATCATTAGGAAAATATGGCACTTAATAGAGTAACATCAAGGCATAAGATCTATGAGGTAACCTTCTTACAGCTTTTTAAAGAAAAATTCTGATTTTCTAAGTACAAATTTATTTATCAGTTTGCTAGTTACTTTTTAAAAGACTGATATTCTAAAGATGTCTTAACCCTAAAGGTCGTCAAATTTTCTGTGAGATTTAAGCAGAAACAAAAATGTAAAAAAAAAGGACATTTTTCTCAGATGAATGTCTTAATCTAACCAAATTTGTAATAAACATACATAATTTAATCATTCATTAGCAGAGTAAAGTGACATTGTTTTGATGAAATTAAAGAATCCAGATTCCAAGGCTTATGTTAAAGAATGAAATGATGACAAGTTTCCATTTTCATAATGTGGGGGTGGAATATGAATGAGAGAATAAATCCTATCATGGATCTCTCCTGTTACAAGTCTTTAGTGTAAAAAAAAAAACAATATGCTTGTAATTTTGTTGCATGTTTTTATTCTCTTTTCATGGCAAAAATGTGGTTCCTTCTGTCTGAATTTCTGAGATGAGTAGTTACCATTATTTACACTATTGACATTCAGGCTATTGTCCTCATCTTTGTTGTTAGCAATAACTGAGAAGTACTAAAAAAATAAGATCTAGGTGAGATATTCTTAGACATGGGCAGGAGAATGAGAAGAGTCTACCCTTATAGATTAAATAAAAGATTCACTATTTACATTATTCGAACCATTGTCCTCATCTTTGTGACCATATTTATTACAATGTTTTGGCCATTGTACACTTCAGCCATTGTACACTTCGGCCTTCTTGAGGTGGTTGCAATGTCGAACTGAACCCTTTATTTCGCTCACTGCAGTAGACTGTTCTAGTTCCATGTGCCATGTTTAATGGATGTCAGTTATCTCCTGTTAATCCCCCTCTCCAAGTTCTACACTGCCTTAACCATGTATTGAACTCACACTCTTTGGGTCCTGTCACTAGATCTAACCAGTGCTTTTATCCGCTGTGCCAGGCAGACGAGAACTTGGAGAGCAGAATTAACAGGAGATAACTGACAATTGACATCCATTAAACATGGCACGTGGAACTAGAACAGTCTACCACAGTGAGTGAAATAAAGAGTTCAGTTCGACATTCCAACCACCTGAAGAAGGTCGGAGCGTACAACTGCCAAAACGTTGTGATAAATATGGCCACAAAGATGAGGACAATAGTCTGAATAATGTAAATAGTATACATAATACCTCATCTCAGAAAGATAGACAAATATAAAATATTCAGTTCAGAATTTCTTGTAAGTTACCCAGATAGATATATAGACCTGATGGCACAATGACTGAAACATTGTGATGATGACAACAAGGTAAATAGTCTGAATCTAAAACAATAATAATAATAATAATCTGTAAATAAGTTGTTCTTGTAATTCACAAGATTGAAGGTATATTTTTTCACCATTTTCTCTTTGTAAAATAACATTAAATCAGTCAGATAGGTTTCAACTAATATGGCACATTTTCTATAGCGCTGATGTTAAGAATCTTGGATGGCTACTCCGGAACTTGAATTTGCTTCCAGTGCAGCCAACTTGGCACCAATTTTGAAGTGGCCCTTGACATGTCAAAAGATTCAATTTTAAACGTTTTGACTAAGACTTCAGGCTATTCCCCAGAATTTTCTTATTATCGTTTTTCACTATTCTTTCAACTCGGTGAACAAAATTGGCGCCATTGGTAGCAAAATATTCCAGGAGAATGATACTTCTACCACCATGATTTGCTATGGAAATGATGTTTCTTTTTTTATCTTAGAGGCTTCTCCAAGTTTTCAAAACACATTCTTCTGGTCATTGTACCTAAATATTTCAAATTAAATTTTGTCTGACCATAGGACACATTCCCAAAAGTGTTGGTCACTGTCAATATAGAAATTTTAAATTATAATTGAACTTTGCGATGTCTACCTTGCAGCAGTTGCTTTTTTCCTTCAGGACAATTAAATATTGTTGTCTTTTGACTTTGGATACTACAGAGTGATTCACTAAGGCAGATAGCTCAATTTAAATTGAAGACACTTTCATTCAGAAAGAAGAGAACATTATTCATAATAAAAAGACCATTATTAATTGAACAGATTCTTTTATTCAAAATAATGAAGTAATAAAGAGGAGAATTCAAAGTAACGAGAACATTACAGTTATTCACTAAGGCAGATAACTCTGTTCAACTTAAATATATTTTCTTTCAAAGAGAGTTATTCTACTATTCAATATGAAGATACATTTATTCAATGACAGGTATTCTACTATTCAATTTAAGATGCCTTTATTCAAAGAGATTCTATTCAGTATGAATATACCCTTATTCAATAAGAAATATTCCTCTATTCAATATGAAAATACCTTTATTCAAAGAAAGATTCTACTATTCAATATGAAGATACCTTTATTCAAAGAGAGATATTCCTCTATTTAATATGAAGATATCTTTATTCAAAGAGAGATTCTGCTATTCAATATGAAGATACCTTTATTCAAAGAGAGATATTCCTCTATTCAATATGAAGATACCTTTATTCAAAGAGATATTCCTCTATTCAATATGAAGATACCTTTATTCAAAGAAGGAATCTTTTATTTAATATGAAGATACCTTTATTTGAAAGATATTCAAAGATATCTTTATATTGAATAAAAGAATCTGTTCAATGGATAATGGTCTTTTTATTATAAATAACTGTCTCTTCTTTTTGAATAAAAGCATCTTTAATTTGAATAGAACTCTCTTGGTTAGTGAATAACTTTGTATGACATACCTACTTGTAGACTCTATTTCACCAGTTCTTTTCATGATTCCATGTTTTCTTTTTAACAGTTCTGACTAATTTCTATTTTGTTCTTCTGAATATATTTTTACTTAACTCGTGACTTTAGAAGGGCATCCTGTTGTTTTTGTGAAGGAAAAATTTTAAAGATCTATAGAAATGAAGATATGACAAAACAACTTCTGTAGATTCAAATTACAGCAAAAACATTATTAAAACTTATTCTATTAATAAGTCTTAGACCAAATAAAAACCTCTTTTTATTGAAAATTATTAATAAGATATCCCTACTGAGTGGATACCAACTTAAAATAAAATTGAATTATTTTCTAATTTGTGTAGAAAGATTAAAAAATGATACAGAATTTAAAATATATCAAATTATAAATCTGCAATGGTTCAGCTTTTAAGCATCATATAATAATTATGCTTCTCTCCCTATATTAGTTTACATGATCGTTAGACCCTGCCATTACCCCATAAATAATCGACTGTTTCATTATGATCATGTCAAAAAACAAATGGCGTGTCAGAGACATTTCTTGGTTTAAGTGAAAAAAGAAAATAATAAAGATAGAAGTGTTTAATGTCTGCTGCTAATACCTCATAAATAATGGACTATTTCCATTTTGATCACATGAGAAGACAAACAGCATTAAAAACGCTACTTGGTTTCAGTGAGAAAACGAAAGAAAGAAGAGAACATAGACGTGTTTAATATCAGTTTCAGAGAAATGGAAAAAGTTGTCAAATTCAAATCTGTTCAATTGTACCCCCTTACTTCTTAAAATAAAAAAAAAACAGCATTCATATTTATAATTGTTATTTTAATATTTTATTAAAATTGTTAAGTTCAAATATTTAACGGTGTGGTAGGAGAATTTCTATGGATATTTTATTGTCAGAGAACTCACCATGATCTTATTCAATAACTATCTTAAGAATTAAGTTTCATCTGAAATTTCAAATAGGAAAACTATGAAATTTTTATGGGTTAAAACTGGTGTATAGTTATTAAGTTATTAAAAATATTGTACTATTTAAATTACACACTTTAGAATAGAGCCAAGTTGGACGTGTTAGCTTAATGTGTAAATTTAAATTTTCCACATGTGAGTGTATATGTGTATATATATATATATATATATATATATATATATATATATAGTCTATATATATTATTTAGTCTGGCTTATTTTTTTGGTAAGTAGTGTGACTCTTGATAAAAGCCAAGAAAATGAGGGAAAAAAATTTCTTTTTTTCTTTTTGACTTTTATTTGAATCACAAAGTCGCCATTTTGAAGGGTTTAAAATAGGGTTAGTCACCCAAGCATCTCATTGATGTACCCTCCCCCAGGTGATTTCATCTTTGTTTGTCCCCCCACCTCCCATCTCCTTAACCCACCCAACCCAGCATATTCGGTCCCTGAAATTGATACATATTTAGAGTCTGCAACACTTTTCACTAAATGACAACTGTTTCAATGTTAGCAAGATTAACATGAAATTCCAATTGTAAGTAGTAAGAGTTCCTTTTTCCATGACATTGTTTGGAGATATATATATATATATATATATATATATATATATATATATTATTTTGTTTCAGACTTGTTAGGTTAATGTGTTAATTTAAATTTTCCACATGTGCACATATACATATATTGTGTGTAGCCTGGCTTAATTTGGGTTTTTGGTAACTAGTGTGACTCTAATGTAATTCCTTGATAATCGTGTATTGTTTTAATAATTGGTAATGGAACTTATACTAAGTTGAAACTTAATCATTTTATTCTATTCTCCCACCTTACTAACTCTGATCCACAAACTTTTTACTCATAAACAGATTACAGGCAGTAGAAGGGGGGATTCTCTCTTTTTATATATATATATATTATATATATTTATGTATGAAGAAATATAGTCTTAAGGTGTGCTATATTTATGGGATAAAGTGCTCAATATCAGAGATAGAGCGTGTGTAAATATAAAAGTGAACATAGAAGTCAACACTTAGAGACGACTGTTTCATGCTATATGCAATCATCAGGCTATGTGTGCTGTTATTTTTCTCGGTTATTATATATATAATCAATCCAAATAAATACAAATTAAAAACTGTTCCCGCCAAAATAATACAATAAACTACAACAACCAACCCCAGAACCGAACAAATAGCATTAATTAAATTCTCAAACCAAAACAAAACTATTAAATAAGTGACATAAACAAATTTTTACTACGTTAATAAAAATACACTTATTAAAAATAAAATAAAAAATAAATAAATAAAATAAACAAGGTAAGAAACATAAAATAAAAATAAATAAAATAAAGGGCTTCCGGTAAAATAACCGCCATAATAGACTACCCACAATGACCACTGACCCGTATATATATAAATAGCTGAGAAAAATGACAGCACACATGGCCTGACGATTGCATATAGCATGAAACAGACTGTTGCTTCTAAGTGTTGACTTCTATGTTCACTTTTATATATATATATATATATATATATAGGAACATGCTTAAAATTATGAAACACATAAAATTAAGAAAAAAAAAAACAAATGAATTTACGATTAAAATACGTTAATAAAGAAAAAAAATTTTTTTTTTTATCCAGTGGAGCATAAAAAGGAAAAAATAAAGCTCACATATCTCCGAAGAAATTCAAGGCTCTTAAAAAATTATCCTTCTGCTTGCATAGCTGGAATAATTTTAAGCATAAAGCTTCCAAAGTTAATAAATTATGTTTTGATCTACCTGTATGCAAAATGGAAAACGAGTCAGTCGAAAAACAAGATGAGCATGACTCATTATCTAATAGGCGATGTCCAATAGAAGACTCGTGCACTGATTGTGGCACACGAGAATGATCACAAGAATGTAATCTAATATACTTAGGAACATGTTGGCTTATTCTCGACTCTAACCTGAGATTCATCTGTCCTATGTATTCAGTTTCACACTGACATTTGAATTTATAGATAAGCAAACTTTTATTGTGATAGGGTAGACAGTCTTTACAATTTAAATATCTGGGAAGTGTTCTGACAGAGGATGGTACGTGTGACGCTGAGATTCGAAGACGTATTGGGATGGCCAAAGACACATTCCAAAAGCTAGGTAGAGTTTTACAAAACAGGAAGATTTTGTTGATAACAAAGAGTACTGAATTACTATGAGATATCTGTCCTCCTTTGCAGCAGCAAATGTTGGACGATCTCCTCAAAGATGAAGAGATTTCAGGCATCAGAGATATGGTTCTACAGAAGGATGCTAAGGATACCATGGACCAAACATGTGAGCAATGATAAGGTTTTGGAGAGGATGCAAACAAGGAGGAAGCTTATACTTAACATCTGGAAGAGGCAGCTGAAATTTCTGGGACATGTAATGAGAAAAGAGGGTTTGTAGAATCTGATACTCATAGGGTGGATAGAAGGAAAGTGTTGTAGAGTACTTTTACAGTGGAGGCTTGTATTTCACTAAGTCATCCTAAATTAGGTTCAACGTACAAAACGTTAGGAACTTGAAAATAGTAGTTAATGACGCAGCAATCTAGTTGTGGTCGTTGATACTTCAATGTCCGACATCGACTGACTCACTCAATTCCACTGATCTCAACTGGCGACCGCTACTACTACTACTTATTATGTGTGGGAGAGTCTATTACAATAGAATAGGTAATATTCCAGTATAACAGAAAGAAAGACAAGGGAAAGCAATGTGTGACATACCTAGCAGGCTTAAGCAAGTGGATGACAAGAACGGGGACTGAGAGAAGTAGCCAAAGGACAAAACATATTGAGATCTACAAGGGATATGGGGAAGTGGAGAGCCATATTCGCCTACGTCCTGAAGGGGCATGATGCATAAAAGAAGATTTTCTTGTTAAATGTTTGCATGCATTTACTGTCTACCACTACATCATCTGCATGCCAGATATAAAGGACAATGTATCAAATAGACGGTCGGCATGATAGAATCATTAAGAAATATTCTTGTGTCTTTTCTCTTTTATCATGGCAATTCCTGGCAACCAAGTTTTATCTCTTTTCTTTTTCAGGTTTATATTTAGTGACACCAGGTATTTTTCATCCCAAATTGTATTCCGTGCAATATCCTGAATTCTAATTCCCAATTTACTGAATCTTTTTAAAATAGTAAATATTAAGGATTTATTTATAGTTTGTTCATATATTTTAATAATTTAGTCAATGTTTGTAAATTAAAATTTTTTATGTTTATTTCTTCATAAATTGGTAAATGATAATATGGGAGGCATGATGAAGTAGTGGATAGTGGCTCAGATTGAGGAACTGCAGAGCCTAATTTGAATTCCAGTCAAATCCATTACTTCTTCTCCCCCCAGCTATGGGTAAATAGAAGGACAGACTGGGTTCTATAGCCTTGGGTGGCAACTGGTCTAAGAGAAGGACAACTCTGAATTCAAAACTTGATCTTCTATGTTGGGGGTTGTGCAGTAGGCTAACAACCTACTCACTTAAAAAACTGGCTTGTTACAGAAACTGCAATCTTGTGGCCATATGTTACTCAAGGAATTTATAGGCATGATATATGGATGTCTATCTATACTGATGGCAATGTTCTTTTATTTCCCAAACACAGCTAGCACATTATGGCCATGTTCATAGTTGACATTATTGAGTGGACAAATAATTTCTATGATGTTAATTTCCCATTAGTGAGGAGGAAGTTCCACTCAAACAGCATTGTCCTCAGAACTGTTGCAATAAGAAATAGACTCCCAAGGGAGTAATTACCTAATCACTACAATCTTAACCTCTTCAGGTCTAGGATCAACTGTTATATTTCCTACATATCCTCATAATATGCACTTCTTTCCTCCTCTTATGTTCATGCAACAACTTGATTCAGTAACTCTCTACATTGAGGGGTTCTTGGGCCTTATATTGTTGGATTGTACATTGAATGTAACTAGAACTTCCCTTTGGAGATTTATTACAAGTATATAAAATATACTGTCTGGGAAAGTGTGTCTTGTATACAATTCCAATCAATTTAATTGTTAATTCTGGTACAAGGCTGCCTTTCTTGAGCATTTAATGAAGATCAAGCTCATTCGTAGAAGCTAGTAAAACATTTCAACTTGAAACAAAACCTGTTCACATCTCACAGCAATAATATTTAAAGAATTCCACTATCTCTTAAATCAACAGAAATCACAGTGGAGTAATGGATAATGGCTTGAATTTAGGAATTCCAATTGAGTCCATTATGTGATAATGCTTTGGGAAAGGTATGAATTCTCTTCTACTCCCCACCCAGCTATGGGTAAATAGCAGGACAGACTGGAACCTATTGCCTTGGATGGCAACTTGTCTACCGCACAAAGAAATGGCAACCTACTGTAGGGAAAAAATCTGCCCTGTCAGTCATGTATCGAAAGATACATGATTGCCTGAACATGTATCATGCATGGCACATAACGGAACTGAATTAGTTCTAATTGTATTAGTTTTTAGAATGTTATAAATATAAAATTATTGTTGTAAATAAACAATCCAATAAATAAATAAATAAACAGTGCTTACTATTTTTGCTGTAAATTCTCAAGAACAAAAAAAAAAATTGTATAAATTTGCTTTCATCATATGTTTAGTTTTTATTCTAATTCTAATGATTGTTTTTAAAACAATTAACATGGCTGATGAGTGAAGGTAGTTAAAAAAGTGGTTTCATGGGGAAAAAAAGCAATGTTTTGATACGTTTTATTCTGGGCATGTTTATCCATATTTGCAAAATTTTTTTTTTTTTTTGTAAAATACCTAACAATTTCTAACATAAACATTTTGAATTTACATTTTATCTGCTTTTTTCTTTTCTTTTTTTCTATAAGAACGAGTTGAATTTTTTACCAGGCTAAATTTTCTGTTCCTCAATCTTCCACAACCTTCTAACATATTTTAGAAAAAACCTTATCTCCAAACCCAGTAGACTTGAAGTTCTTAACTATGGTCTGCACAGATGTTCTGGAAACTTGTACTTGTTTGGACAAGTGACAGTTTGAACTTGTGTAAAGTAACTTTCGATTTCCCATGGTGTGATTTCTGTGAATTTCTAGGTTTACATGATGTGAACAAGGTACAAGTTGTTGGTAACTTGTTTTAACAAAATCAGGGCTGTCATATAAGAAAGAAGAGTATTTCAGTACATTCATTTGTACTAATAATACATTGTCATGTCTATAAAGAAATACATAAATAAAAAAATTAATTCTAGTGTCAAAAGATAAAATAATTATAACAATTATTATTATCATTAATTCATTCTTTCTAAACCAATGAGAATTGGCTCTACTTTTCTCCACTAAACACACAAACACATAACATTCTCACTGTCGGACAAGCAGTCAACACAGACAGGCCATCAATACATGCATCAACAAAAGTTTTGGCTCCTTTTTCTTTTTCAGGCCATAATATTAACATTTATCTCTTAGCACTTGACAAAAATATGAGGTAAGAAAACACAAGACACTTGTCTTATTTTCCAATGAAATTTTCTGGATATTCATTACATATATCTATAAAAAAATCTTACAAGAAAGACTATACAATTTATCTTATTATTCCATCAGACTCCAAACCATATTTTATCTACATTTGATCCCAAGCTCACACTTTTACACAATATTATTGTCTCTTATATCTTCAATGTCACATAAGAACCAGATAAAAAATAATACTCATTTGTTGATTCCACATTTGATTCTCATTTTTACGACCATTTTTTTATATATATAAATGTTCAGAGGTTCTAACTCCTATATAACATATTTTCTATGAATTCACATATCTCATGAGTTTATTTTAAAGAACACTATATTTATACTTGAGATTAACTTCAACATTTTAGAAATTTCAATGCTTAAAAAATCGACTTGTAAAATTGTACAAACAATATTTAATAATTCATGGCAGCCAAATTTTATACACAAGTTTGATATATACATATATTTTAAAAACTTTGTGCATTTGGCTTTATTTGTCTTACTTTTCTGCAAATAATTCCAGTTTTATGATTTGTTTCATTGTTTATCATTAAAAACATTTCTTTTGGGAGAGATGATAATTGCGAAGCATAAATGGTACTTGGAGTTCATAACAAACTCTGAGTTCATAAGACAATGTAGGCTTATGGCTGCATTACTTTGAAAGGGTATTTATGCCGAAGTGAATATAACAAACTCAACTGGAATTGGAAATCATCTGATTTCCACTTCCTAGGCATTATCCATTACATCACTCACACATCCAAGTGTACTACGTCTGGTATGTCCAAGCAATTACACATATTGGTACCAACCAGGCTCAACAGTTTCATTTTTGTGACTGTATGAAAAACAGTTTTTCAATCTATGGTTTTAAGCTTATATATATATATATATCATGTTATAATATTTTTATTATAATATAAATAGAAAAATGTAAAATATTATAATGTGTGTATATATATATATATATATATATATATATATATATGTGAAAAGTGAATATAAATATAAATAAATATATATATATGTATAATTATTTATATATTATATATATATATATTAGAAAGCGCCAATATCAGAGATATATTTGGTTATGATACCCTGGGTTTACTTTTATATCGTCAGACAAACTCTAATATATAATATGTATATATATATATATATATTTTAATATAAAAAAAAAATATATATATATATATATATATAATATAAAAAATAATATATATATATATATATATATATATAGTCAACTCTCCTGTCAATATTCAACATATGAGGGTCAAGCAGATTAGTTTCCAGGAAACCAACAGTCTGACACCGGCACATGAGATTTGATTATAGTGGTGAAGGCTTCGTGCAGGACCATCCACACTTTTTGAAGGGATGAATACAGAGACCTGGTGCACTGAATGCCACAAGGTTCCCAAACGACCCTCTGCAGGTTTTGAATTCAGAGTTGTCCTTCACCTAGACCAGTTGCCATCCAAGGCTATAGAACCCAGTCTGTCCTGCTATTATATATTCCTGGGGAGGAAGTGTGGGTTTTTTAAACAGTGACTATTACGACTAATAATGCATGACTCTTTGGTAAATCTAATCAAGTTCTCTCAGTCACTGTGTGTTTATCTAAAAATAAATATGTTTAAAGTCACCTTCATCCCTGCCATGCACCAACAGTTTAGTGGTAGAATCCTCGACTGATGCCAATTCAGTCGGGTTTTGATCTTAACTAGAGGCAACTGGACATCTAGTCACACTGATGAGCTGTGATACAGGGAATTAGTCTGTCTGTGGACGACAATATTTATATATATATATATAAGAAATATAATGTAGTGGTTCCAACGAGAGAAAAGTATGTATATTAAAAATAAGAGAAGAGAGTTGCCGCAAACGTTTTTGGTTGTAATGTGGATTTATTTAGAAAAAATATTATGCTTTGTTTTACATAATTTTAAGACACATGTTTCTGGTCTCGAGACCGTCTTCAGGTAAAAGTGGAGAAATCATCATGGATAGATATCTGTGATTATGTGGTTGTTTTTATTTCTAATGAGTATATCTAAAAATGGTAATTCGTTAAAATTATATTCTTGCGTGAATTTGATTTTTGGGTGTAAGTTTTGAAATAGTGTATGGAATTGGTTAATATCACCACATGATGATTTCCAAAAGATGAAGCAATCATCTAGGTAGAAACTAGGTACACTAATACATTAAGAGAAAATGCCAATCTAGAAACCTAAAACACATATTAACCTCATCTAAATTTAACCAACACAAAATACAGGGAGTCACAAAATGCAACAAAAAAAGATGTGGGGTTTGTGACATCATTATAGAAGGAAACTCCTACACTTTTGAAAACCCCAAAAAAACATTCACAATAAATAAAAACTTAAACTGCAACTCCAAAAATGTAATTTATGTACTTAAATGCACAAAATGTAAGAAGTCATATATAGGCATCAGCCAACAACTGAACAACAGGGTCTCCCTACACAAAAGCAATATAAAATTGACAGACAACAGAAAACTTTTTGTATCACAACACATTTTCAAATGTAACCAGGGTAAGTTTAATATCATGCCGATATATCAAACAGACAATTACTCGTATCTACAAATACAGGAAAAAAACTTTATAGACAAATTTAAACCCGAACTAAATAGATCGTAACCCCACACACAAAAACACACAACATACACACAGGGTGACCAAATACAATGATCAAATCGCTCACATACATGGACGCACACACATATACGGGAAACACGAGGAGATATATATATATATATATGTATGTATGTATACATACATTTATGTATGTATATGTGGATGTTGACAACTTAAGAAGTACGTGTGTGTGTGTGCATGTGTGTGTG
This sequence comes from Acanthosepion pharaonis, assembly GCA_903632075.3. Taxonomy (NCBI): domain Eukaryota; kingdom Metazoa; phylum Mollusca; class Cephalopoda; order Sepiida; family Sepiidae; genus Acanthosepion; species Acanthosepion pharaonis. Next base: position 846,206 of record CAHIKZ030001846.1, read on the forward strand.
TACTGGTTCCATGTAGCTTGGGAAATATGTGTGTATATGTGTGTGTGTGTGTGTGTACTGATTACTTGTGGTGGGATAGTGTGTATGTGCGCATGTGTGTGTATGCGTGTATAGGTACAAATAAGTTTACGAATTCCTCGTAGTAAGACAGTATATGTATGGAGGGGAAATATACGCACGCATATATACACGCATGCTGACAGAAAGGCACCAAAATGGAAACAGATCCAAGAGCACATAGGGATCAGTAAAACATTAAAAGATAAAATGCCGATTTCTAATTTATCATCTCGCTGGACCAACCTTAATTGTTTTATGACCCTTTGTGCAGAACTCTTCATTGCCAATTCAAGAAAGTAATTCAAATTACCAACACACAAACAGAAAATGTCTCATATCGAGAGTATTTAACATTGAACATGAGGAAAAATTAATTATTTTTAATAATATGTGGAAATCTCCACTTTTACCTGTAGATGGTCGCGAGACCAGAAACATGTGTCGTAAAATTATGTAAAACAAAGCATAATATTTTTTCTAAATAAATCCACATTACAACCAAAAACGTTTGCGGCACCTCTCTTCTCTTCTTTTTATATATATATATATATATATATATTATAGATAGATATATTATAATATTTTTGTGATGTCAGCTAATACTTGTTGTCACTATCATAATGCTCGTTGTAGTAGAGACTTTGTAATAGCAGATACAACTATAGTAATATCGTTGAACAATACTGGTGTCAGACACCTTCAAATAACATTTGCAGTAATAGTACTTGCTTGATAATACTGACTCAAAAACTAACCACTGAATAGTAATCCGTATAGTGATCTAAATAGTAATCCATTAGACGCCACACTAATTCACATATATATATTTCCTTTACCATCACATGTTCTACTTGTTCAAAATGGGATTGCCTGAGTTTACTCTCTGGTGATAGGTGTTCAAACTCCAGTGTTGGAAGTAACACTTTATTCCGATATAACATATATATATATATATATATATATATATATATATTGCTCTACATTGTATTGAGCACTTTCTGAAAAAAGTAAATCCTTAGAACAGTGGAATCTTAATCTGTCTGTTCTTTTCTCTTTATTTGGATATATAGATATAAGTATGATAAAAACACACACACACACACACACATATATATATATATATATATATATATATATATATATAAATATTTGCATATACATATATATATTTCTTTCTCAGGTGTTATATGAACAGTGTTCAATGTTATATAACAGAGGTATTAAGTATATATTAATGAATATACATAATATCCAATGTCAATAGCACAACTTGGAGTTTCATACAAATGTGCATTCTTCAGATGTGTATTGCCGACTGATTGTTAGACCATTATGAATTTAGTGTTCTTGTGGTGATGATTTAAAACTGTGTATTAAGGCTTGTTTATTTTATTATTGTTACCTAAAATATTGATTAATGACTTATAATTTATATCATTCCAATTCGTAATTTTGAAAGATGAATTAAAAAAAATAAATTTAAAAATTATTTCAAATGAAAAATTTGAAATTAAGTAAACACATGATGTATCAAGGGTATAACACTCTTTTTTGCATTTAAAGTAATGTCTTATGGAATAAACTTAATATTGACAATGTTAATATAACAATAGGTTAAGACTGTATATCTAATGTTTGGAACCTAGACTTATACTTACAAAGGTGAAATTACATATACACACATTATAAATTAATCAAGTACAGTAATATGTGTTTATATATATATATATGTATGTATGTATGTATGTATATATATATATATATATAAAAGTTGTTAATGATGGGTTCTATTAATATTAATATGTGTTAAATTTATTTTGAAAATTTATTTTAATCTGGGTCAATGTCTTTGAGCAGATGGTTAGTTTTATGGATACATGTAGCTATCAATTTGCTTCTCATGTTCAGCAACCTAGGGTTAATTAATTGTTTTAATATAATAAGCTTCTCCAACAAACACAAGTTACATCTGTCTCCTTTTCCATTGTATGGTTTAGCTTTTGCTTGTGTTCTTATAGTTGTGTTTTAATCACCAAACATACTTTGAAAGTAATGTGCAGTTTTTGTATTTAATATTGTTCAGTGTCATTTTGTAGTGGTATAAACATGTTTTCTAGCTGTTCTTAGTGGATCCAAATTAATATTTAACATCACAGTCTGAATTGATCCTAGCTCTGTAGATTATGGCTACAGTCATGAACTGGCAGATTAAGTTTTTTACAGTAGTTGCATTTAACTTTTATTAGGATAAGTAAGATTCAAATCTTGCTCTTATGTTTGAAAAGCCACATGCCCACTCTCCCATATATATATATATATATATTATCCCATGGCCCATATGGGCAACATGTGTACTGCAGCCACAGTACAAGTGGTGTTTCTTGTGCAAGATAGCCTGACAGAGCCCAACCCTCTCTAGGCTGCTTTTGAATTGAATTCAGAGTTTTTCCTTCTCCTGGACCAGCTGCTACCCAGTGTTATAGAACCCAGTTTGTCCTGCTATTAACCCATAGATGGGAGAAGAAGAGGATTCATACCTTTCCCAAGGGTATTAACACATAAGTGAATGTAATGGATTGAAACACATCTCTAAGATTCCTCAATCCAAGCCACTATCCATTATTCCACCATGCTTCCCATATATATATATATATATATATATATATATATATATGTGTGTGTGTGTGAAAAGTATATATAAATATAAATAAATATAAGTATGTATAATCATATATTGTATGCGCGGTACTTATTAGAAAGCACTCAATATCAGAGATAGAGCTAACATATTTGGTTGGATAGATGTGAGTTTGTGACCCTGGGTTTCACGCTTTTAGCGATCGTCAGACAAACTGATTAATGTTTTAAAAAATTTGGCTTTATAGATTGGCACGTGCATTGGTGTTATTGTGGATTGGTGGGGGAAATGTTTGCGTTAGTACGATGAATGACAAAACGACGAAATTTCCCCCACCACTTCTACAATAACACCAATACACGCAATCTACATAAACCCAAATTTTTTAAAAATTTAATCAGTTTGTCTGACGATCGCTAAAGCGTGAAACCCAGGGTCACAAACTGACATCTATCCAACAATAAATATATATATATATATATATATATATATATATATATACACACACATAGTGACTTCTTCATGTTATTGGCCAGGGGAAGCATTCTCAACATTCAATAACATTGAGAAGCGCTACAATTCTAATCAAATTGACCAAGGGTTTGAGTGAACTGGCATTTTTCAAACTGCTGATCATGCCAGATTGTGTTCTTTCCCCCCAGAAACTGTATCTAATGTTTGCTCAGTATAGTTGCAGAGGTTTTGGCTTAGTGGATGTTGAACAAACACAAATGTGACTGAGTAGGTGTCAGCAACAATGATTAACCAGCATTCATTGCAAACAGGAAGGCTGAAAAATGATTAGCCAGCTGTTATTGATTTGGGTGTGTCTTTAATGCACATGTATTAGTTTTGGAAATTTTACACAAGAAATTTTTCTGGTTTTTCATTTCTATTTTTTTTTCTTGCGCTTTCTGTTATTAGCAAATATAGCTGAAGGAAATCTTCTCTGCCAGTCGTACATTTTCTGCAAAAGGCCAGGCATTAGCTCGACAGGATTAGGGGGGTAAAAGAAACAGTCTGAAAGAACCATGAACATGGATATTCTAACACTTGTTCATTGAGTTTTATTTATTTTCTGTTATATTCAATTCTCCTTTCACCAAATTTCGATTGAGCTTAAAATGGAAAAATAAAATAATAGGAAACAGCATTATTTATTTAAGAGTGTGATTTTTGTATTTTCATTTGAAAATGTCATAAGTGATCATTACACTCCCTTCGCATTTTTTCACAAATGCTCACTTTAATTGGGTTGGTATTTGTAAGATTGTCCATCAATTTTCATGAGATTCTTTGGAAATGGTTGGTGATGCTATTCTTGTTCCTGAAGTCAGGCATCAGTTTTAGAATTGTTTCTATATAAATGATCAGTTGATCTATATTCACAAGACGAGACACCATATATATATATATATATATATATATATATATATATATATATCCTTACTCTGTCCTGGACATTGAGTTCTACCTGGATTCTATCCTCTTGGAATTTTTTTTTTATACAAAATATATATGTATGTGTATGCATGTATGTGTATATATATTTATGTATTTTGCATATGTATGTGTATATTTGCCACTAATATTATCTATATATATAAAATAACATATATATCTATATATATATATATAACATATATATATTCTATTTATATATTATATACATATTATATATACATATATTATATATATTGTATACTATATTTATATATATATATATATGTTATATGTATTATATATATAATATATATATATATTACATATATATATTTTTATATATATATATATATATATATATATATATATATATATATAAAATAGCTAGCCACTCATATTTGAGGATACCCATCTACTAGGGTGGCTAGCCAATCCCTATTACAGACACTTGCTAAGGTACATTTGTGTTTGCTCAACACTCAGAGCCCACCTTTGCTTTATACTGCAACTATGCTGAGCAGACCTTAGTTACAGTTTCTGGAAAAGAGTGTGTTATCTAGCATGATCAACAATTTGTGCTAGGCCAGCATTCTCAATGCCTCAGCCGCGATGACTTGTGGCTTTGTGCTAGCACAGCTATCAACACCCCCCACAAGAGTACCATCTAATTAATTTCACTCCCCAGGCTTGTGTCCACCTGGGGTATAGCTTTCAGGCACTTTCCAAAGGTGACACATGCTGGGATTGACCTCCCTTGATATCATCAGGAAGTCTTCTTCCTGACAAATTGACCATGGTGAGATTTGATCCCAGGTTTCATGGTCAGAAAGCGAACATTCTAACCACTCGGCCATGCACATATATATATATATATATATATATATATATATATATATATATATATATATATATACATGTTGCATACACACACACACACACTCTCATAGTATAAGTTGAAAGGCATAAGATTGTAAAAGAGTGTTCTCTCCAGGTGGTTTCTGGCCTTCAGTGCCTCTTGAGCCTCAAGCTCACCCTAGACCAACAGTGCAATGTATATATGCGATCTATTGCTAAAAATATGTATATGTATATATACTCATATCCATCAGGTTTTATTTCTCTCTCTCTCTATTTCTCATATATATATATATATATATATATATATATGGTGCAATGGGTAAATTGTTGCCATTTTATATTTTTGATTTTTTCAATTGCACAGTATAGTAAGGTCAGTTGGGCAGTGTCTCTGTAAAAAAGAGCACCATCATGCAATTCACTCCACCAGAAATTGGGAAACAGCATGCTTTACTGTTTAGCATTCATACCAGAAGCATCCATGCAAATATTTCAGTGTTTGGTGTCAATCTGAAGAAAATCCAGAAGATGAAGAATAAGTTGGATGATATATCCTGTCAACATCATTGTGTGTGAAGTGAGCACTTGTGATGGTGACATTATATTTCCATACATCTTCTCACAGGGCCTCAGACTCAACATGGAGGCCTACATCAAGTGCTTTGAGGAGGCAGTGTTACCCTGTGTCAAGAGGGTAGCTGCTGGAAGAAACTGTGTCTGGCAACAGGATTCTGCACCAGGTTCACAATCAGGAGAACCCAGTTATGGCTGTCAGACAATTTCTACAATCATATTACCCTTAACATCTGGCCACCTAACTCTCCAGACTGCATTCCCTTTGATTATTATTTGTAGGGTGCAGTTAAACAAGAGATCAACAAAACTCCTTGTAACATCAAAAATAAAATGAAGGCAAAGATTATGACAGCATTTAGAAATTTAAACAGGGAGACCGTCCAGAAGAGATTCAGGAGACTCTTTAAGATATTTTTATGTAATTTTGGTAAATATATCTGATAAAATGAGATGTCAGTGTTATTTTCATTTTTGTGTAATGTAGACCACAATTTATCCATTGCACCCTGTATATATAATAGTAACATGCATATATGTAAAATTGTATAATTTAAGTCTGTGTTCTACATCCTTTTTCTGATGTGCACCTGTTTGATAAAAAGCTGCCTAAATAAGAAAAATGCTCAGATAGTAATATCAAAATTTGGTATGATGGTATTTGAAAAGCTAATCTAAGGCGGCACAGTGGAGTAATGGATAGCGGATCGGATTGTGGAATCGGAGAACAAAGTTCGAATTCCAGTCAGATCCATTACATTCACTTATATGAAATGTATTAATCCTCTTCTTCTCCCTCTAGCTATGGGTAAATAGCAGGACAGACTGGATCCTATAGCCTTGGAAAGCAACTGGTCTACTGCCGAAAGAAATGGCAACCTACTTCTGGAAAAAATCTGCCTTGTCAGTTATGTATTGAAAGATACATGATTGCCTAAGCATGTAACATGCATGGCACTGAATCAAATGTGCCCTCAACAGCAAAGATCTGAACTTAACAACAAAAATTGTGATTAATAATGCTGTTGTCATTTCAACTTTGCTCTGTGGTTGTGAAAACTGGACTCTCATATTGAATAGAGGAATATCTCTTTGAATAAAGGTATCTTCATATTAAATAGAGGAATATCTCTCTTTGAATAAAGGTATCTTCATATTGAATAGCAGAATCTCTCTTTGAATAAAGGTATTTTCATATTGAATAGAAGAATCTCTCTTTGAATAAACATATCTTCGTATTGAATAGAAGAATCTTTCTTTGAATAAAGGTATTTTAATATTGAATAGAGGAATATTTCTAAATTAGAACACTTTCACCAGCAAAAGCTTTGTTTGATCTTGAACATCAAATGGAATTACTATGTGACCAACAAGAAAAGTCCTGGAAAGAGCCAACAGTCAAAGCATCAAATCACTGATCATTAAACACCATCTTCAATAGTCAGGACATGTAATTGAATGGAAGAGTCAAGGTTTCCATATCAAGTCTTATTCAGGGAGCTCACTGCAGGGAAAAGACCACGGGGTTGCCCTCTTCAAAGTTACAAGGAATAAATCAAAACAACACTGAAAGCCACTCGACTTGAGCCTAAATCATTTGAAACACATTTACTTGACCGTACCAATTGGTGACACTCCATCACCATCAGAACCAAAAACTTCAAAGCTATCAGAAGATTAAGAGGAAGAACTCCAACAACAAGAGAGAGATGCTTGACAAAACTGACCTCATCCTCAACCAATATGACTATCATGTTAATGTCATCAGCTCTTCTATGCAAGAATTGGTCTACTTAGTAATCCACACCATCATCATAAAAGAAGCGATCAGAAGAGAAGAAATTAAATTCTTGGATATGAGATAAAGCTGATGATATAATTTAACTTATCTCAAGATGAGTAATATTTTTTGTCAATAGATTTTTTTTCTTATCTCAATCTTGACAAGTATAGCTTCATGAAACTCTGAGTGGATCTTTGATAACTAGTTCTACAAGCTAGCTTTTACATAGTTTTTCTAATGTTATATATTGTGAAAACTTACTTGTATAATAAAATCTGGTATTATGCAGATATGTTAGTTTGATATAAGATGATATTAGTGTTACCTGATAGATTTCAAGGTGCTTTAGGGTGACTGACTGAACCCTACAGTATAACTTAAAATCTGAATATACAACTGCAAACCTAAGGATTTAATAAATTTAACAATAAAAATGACTAACACAGAATTTCACTGGTCTTTTTGAAGTGATATCATTAGATTTTATAAAATGGGTTGGATTGGTGGATTTTATATTTTATGATATCAACTCTTGGATTTTTTTTTTTGTTATACTCAAATTTAAAGATAACAATGGTCATGTTTATACTTGAGTCTATATAAAATCTAAAGATAACATTGGTCATGTTTATACTTGAGTCTATTGGGTTGGCTTTATACTTTAGTCTATATGCAAACATTGGTTGGGTTTATACTTAAGTCTTTAGTTATACAAGTCAGGTATATACTTTGGTCTATAGATAAACATTGATCAGGTTTATACTTTAGTCTATACATATATATTGGCTGGGTTTGTACTTGCATCTATAGGGAAACATGGGTCAAGTTTATACTTGACTCTGTAGGTAAATTTTGTTCAGGTTTATACTTGAGTTTGCCAGCATTCACCTAGAAGATGGCCCTTTTTGTTGGGGTCATTAATCCTCTGCAGATGATACTTTGCCAAAAGGCAGGATCTCATAAAGTGTATTGCCATTAACTTGTATAATTTTTCAGTTTGTATATAATATTCTAAATATATTGTTATTATATTGTTAAGGTTTTTTGATAAATTCCTACTACACTGCCTATAACCATGTCAAGACTGTAAAAACTAATGAACAAATCACAAAAATAATATATTTTATTTCAAATGCCAAACTTCAGAACTGAAAGAAGTGATAATAAAATAATAAATAAAAATGAAATAAATAAAATAAACATATTTAAAGTTAAGATTATAAACAATCTAACAAGTCTCCTAAGGCCTAAATATGGAGCTTACACAGAAAGGGTAAAAAGTTTTGATTTTTTTTTTTATATTCCTTTCATTCCAAGCCAGGTGATAACGTGACTAAAATATAAGGGGTTATGATGTAATGAATATGCATACACCTGGGTTCCCCCTCACAGTAATATGATTGGCTGGTGTCAGCCATAAATACAGACTGATGTGGAGGTACAGGGAGGATGCCTATTGCCTACCACTATGATGAGGACCAGTCCATTATGGTTACCTGCTAGACTGTCTTAGTCAGTTACAGTAGTCCAAAACCACTTTGCTACTTTGAACAAATATATCCCTTTCTGGGACATATCAACTGAGAATGAAAGAAAATAAAAAAGACATAGGACAATAAAATAACAGGTTTCAGAAAGACACAAGATGGTGATTGATGTTGCATGTAAATTATTGAAAATCGTAGGTGACAAGGAAGCAAGCGGCTAGATGAGAGTTCCATAGGCAATAAATGTAGAAGAAAATATTAGAATAGAACTAGCATGTATAGCTAGTTCAATAGTGAAAAGATGAGAACTAGCTGCTAATTTTTCTGATCAAGGTGCAATGAAGGAAAACACATTGAAACAATAGCCATGAGAATATTTATAGAAAAGGCACAGGAAAGCCATGTTACAGCAACGAGAAAATGACTAAGATGCCAGGACAGGAGTAATAACATTACAGAGCCTTCTTTGGATTTTGTCAAGAATCTCGAGATATATAGCAGGAACACCAGACTAGATGTAACTGTAATGTATGGACTAATGGTGGATTTATAAATGTGCTAGATGGATTCTGGTGAGACAAATTGTCTGGCATGACACGGTGAACTAATTTTCATAGCAGCAGATCTAGTCATTGATTTGATATGATCATTCCATTTCATGTGAGACCAAGAAAGTGCAAAGAGTTACTCTCCTGGAGGTTAGCACCAGATATGCTAAAGGTAGGCAACAATTATTCTCTATGATGATTAAAGGATAGCAGATTTGTTTTGGAGGCATTAAAACTTACAAGCCATTTCTTGCCCAAGTTAACAACTGATTGTTGGTAATTCTTTAGATCACCTGCCAGTTTTTTGGTGATGTGTGAGTGGAGACAATGAATATTGGTTAAAACAGTAGCCATTTTCAAGGAGAAACTGTAGAAGAGAATCAGCATATTAAATCAGATTATTCTTTTAATGCAAGAATGTTTATAGGGGCTAAAATTATTCTCCCAATGTCTTCCATATATTCAGAATTTAGTATATCTATTATACAAACACACTTTTTGTTAAATAGAATAACTCAGATGTGCTTATTATATTTTAAAATTCTTTTCTCTAATTGAATGGTATATTTTCATATGTTAGGAAGAGGATTAAAATTGAGAAAGAACTCTCGGGATGTCTGTTTATTTCAAGCTTTTGACTGACTTCAGTTATTGTCAAGAACTAAAGTCCTGTAATGAATTTTCAAATTTATTTTAAATATATATATCAACTTAATCTATATTCTGTATATTTAAAACTGAAATAGATTTTCCTTAGAATATATACACCTAAAAAGGATAATTGAACTTTGCTATGACGACTCCCCATGGCACAATAGTAAAGCACACTTGAGTTGAAAGTTGTTTCTCAGAGTCAAAAAGGAATACAGATTCAATTCCTGTCAGGAGGCACATTTTCTTTACTCAACCTTTTCATCTCTAGACTAGTTGTCATTAATTTCACTATTTAAAAAAACAGAATTTCTACTTAAGCATGGGTACCAACAAAATATAACATTTATAGTAATGATAATAATAATAATTTATTATCTCTATCTATAAAAGGCAGGATGTGTGTGTGTGTGTGTGTGTGTGTAATGAATACACTGCCGCAATTTTCAACGGATTTGCACCAAAATTTACATGCACATGCTCCAAGTTAGCGGGAAGGACAAGACTGACTTTGCATTTCCCAACTCCCATTGATAGTGGAAATAATCTATTTTTTAATGCTTCTACGGCAGTTTTCATGTAGTTTGCAGCCATTTTGTACTGGCCAGCGTGAGAGCCAACAGCTGACTGACACGAATGTTAACTAGCATGCAAAAAAAATCAATAGCTGCTTTTGTCACAAGTGGGATAAATTTAAATCTGCATGGCACTTTACTCCAATTGGCTCACTCGCTTGCTTAAAATAAAATGTTGATTCTGATTCCGCAGAACTGGGTTGGGTGTGAAAAAGTATTTGTTCTTAACATTCTTTTTTCATTCAGTTTTTCCAGATATGAGTCCTTTTTTAAAGCTGATCATTTTGTGTTCATTTTTTTAGGGTTCTTTTTTCATAACAGATTTAATGTTTAGTATAGAGCTTATAAAAAATTTTCAGTGTGAGATAGGCAAGAAGTAAGGCATGTAGCAACATTAGCACGGCAAAGGGTGCTCCTTTAAAGGCAAGGAAGGGCAAAAATATTTTAAGTCAAGTGATAGCGATTGCTGTATGAGTCGTACAATTTTTGAATCAAGCATGGGCAACGCTGGGCCATGCAGCTAGTATATTATATAATCACATAAAAATTGGTTTTAACTGATTGATATTGATAAAACTTTCAGTTACATTTATATGAACAAAATAGTATTGTTATAATATGGACATCCACATAGAAAAGGAAGATGTAGTTTTATTGGGATCTCAAGTGTTTCTGTTCAATGGACCAGCAGATGGTTCCTTTTGAAGTCCACTCTTCTAAGTGGCATTCACATTAACTAAAAATGTATAGGAAGTAAATAGATAAATGAAAGATTTTTGAAGATCAAGTAGCCACAAAACCAGAAATGGAGTGTATCCAGGTACTGATCTATATCAACAGTCATACTTGGAATCAGGGAGAGTTCGGGTCCACTCTTGGCGGGAGACAGATGTGTCGGTCATGCAGTTTTTCCATTTTGTATTGCCATCCGCCATACCAAGATGAGTAGATGGGCAAGGAGTTGGTAGGGGAAGAGCACACATAGCAAATATACCCTCCTAGATGAGCAGGTGAATCTTTGAATAAAACATCTATATGTAATTGTTGTAACCTAGAAAAGGTTACTGAATGAGGAATATCCAAAATGGAGTTTAAAAATGAAATGGTAATCTTTATAACATCAAAAAAAATACAATACTCGCCAGCAGCATGAAGTAGGTAAACCACTGCTAGTGGTGGACTACATAGACAGCATATTACCCACACTTACAATAGTGTTCAATGTATTTATGAGGATTGGAACATACCCATTAGGTACAATATATAACAATAATAATGGAAGTTGGGTTTGCATTTTTATTTCTTGACATGGAATTTTTCTTTCATTGTGAGCATGCATCATGCTCTTTCCAAGTTTTTAGTACACACCTATAAGACTGAGAATTGGAATGTGAAGTGGGGTAATTATTGGCCAGTTCAAGAAAAACCTGGATGAGGGTCGCTTTGTAAGTTTACGCTATCTCTGTCTTTTGGTCTGCAGCCTTATGTAATTATTATCTTCATTTCTATTGAAAAGGTTCCATGTGATTAATGAAGATGTCTTTGATTAAGTGCTATGACAAATCTTTGTTGCATAAAATAAAGGCTTTATTTACTGTAAGGCTATGGACTTAAATGATATCCCTGCGTACATACACATGTCCACGTTTTGTTAAACAGAATAGACAAATTGTGCGTATTATATTTTAAGATATTTTTCTCAAATTGAAAGACATATTCTTATATGTTAGGGTTGAAATTCTAAAATAACTGTTCTCAGTTAATGTTAAATAATTTATTATTGAGAATCAAAGTTCATTTTGATGATATTGTATTTCAACTTTAAATATGTGTTCATTGTTTTTTGTTTTTAGAGTGTAGTTGATTTCATTTAAAAGACTAAAAAAATAATTTAAAAAATTATAGTTACCTTTATTTCTGAAATCTTACAAGAAACAGAAACTGTGTCTGTAGCAAAATAAAAAAACAATTAATTGATTTTTATTTCATTTTTTTTTATTTTTCAGAGTTTTTCTTTTCACCAAAGTAATGAACCTCTCTTTCTTTCTCTCTCTATATATGTGTTTGTGATTTGTTAAATAGAAGAGACAGATTGTGCTATTAAAATTTCTAAATTTATTTATTGTCTCAATTGATGGATTAATTTCCCAAAAGATGAATAGAAAGTATAAAGAAACTGTCCACAATTTGTGTCTATTTATTAAGTATTTGGAAGTTTCAACTTACTTGAGTCACCATCAGGAATCAAAGTTTATTTTGCTAAAATCCTCTGATGATTTTTTTACCTCAAATTTTAAATAAGATGCATTAATTATTTTTTAATTTTTAAATGTCATGTGAATGTGATGTTATTTTCTAATTTAAATGTTTATGATAGCATTTTAAACTAGGTTTATATAGGTTCTGAGAATTCAAACAGATTTAGTAATGTCCTAAATTCAAGTAATTTTCTTGTTTAAACTTAATAAGAATAGCTTCTAAAATTTGTAATCTTTTTTTTTTGGTTTGATATAATAAGTGTTATTACATTATCAACAAGAAACTTGTTTCTGTTTTGTGTGCTCCTTAACATATATTGTTGTAGATATTTCATTGAGTTACATAATATAATATGCACAATTTGTTTACTTAAAAAACATATTTAAACATTTAATGCCTAAATACAGCCAAACATATATATATATATATATATATATATATATATATATATATATATGTGTGTGTGTGTGTGTAAAAAATCCTAGTGAGCCAGAAACTACCTACCTAGGTTTCATCTAAATGGATCTTCAAGTTGAACTGGCTGAAGAGGATAGGACTGGTAAAAACAAACACTAAAAACTAAAATTAGCATAAAACCATATGACATTAAGTTATACTCTGCTCTACTTGAGCACTTTACATCTTTTCATATTTTACTTGATTGTTTTTTTTTTTTTTTTGGCTAGGCATTGAGGTATTGGGCAATTTTTTTTTTTACCAACTTGAATGTTTTTAATCTTTTTTTTTCCAAATTTTTTCCCCAGGTACCAGTTTGTTTTATTATATTTTTATTTGCAAATTGTACTATTCAGGTTTTTTACACCAGTCAAGTATAGGTATTAAAATGAACATAATGTGTGTAGAATGTGTAATGGTGTCAAAAGCAAAAAGGGAGATGATGAAACAAAGTGTGAAAGTTATACATGACACATTTTGTCAACGTCTGTGGGTTTCATATTTAAAAATTTAAATGCAAAATCAATCTCCATCTTCTGTTTACAGAAAGTTTGTGCTTTTACTGTCCTTTCTCTTTGTTGTAGAGTAGAACTCAGCTTACTTCATGTTCTTCCCTACTTCTGTGACAATGGACTGCTTCTACTTATAAATATGGCAAGTAGCCATATTAAAGTAGGATTTGAGTATGAATTGATATACTCTTTTTCCGTTCTATATATGAGTATTTAATAAACCTCTTCTTCTTTCTTTACTCTACCTAGTCTTCTGTTCCTTTGATACTCTCTCTATGGTCTTCCTAATTCTCAGCTATTTTGAACTTCTATCTATGAGTATTTAATAAACCTCTTCTTCTTTGTTTCCTCTACGTAGTCTTCTGTTCCATTGATACTCTCTCTAACTACAGCCTTCCTAATTCTCAGTTATTTTTAACAAAGGCGACATTACAACACTTCTCACTAAAGTTTTCTCATTATCTTCCTCTCTTGCTTCTTAGTGGTATTAACACCTTTCTTGGAGGAAAATGATAAAAAAAATAGGAGCTTCTCCCACATCCCCCATACCCATCAAATTTAAGAACTACAGGTTCTCATGTGAAGAAGCCAAAACCAACAGACATCAGCAAAATGTTTCATTTATAACTTTTCCAAGTTTCATAATATGGTTGGATGTCTATGAGAATTAATGACAATGAAATGTATATTTCTCATATTTGCCAACTTTGTGTCATATATTTTAAAAGTTTAAAAGTTAAAGTTTTATACCTGCTTAAAGGACGCCTAAGTCTTACGATGATATCATATGATCATCATACTCAACAACAAAGTAGAAGCTGTCATGTATATGATGAAAATTGGATAAAATCCAATTGGCTGCAAAATATACAATCTGGAAAAATGATTAAGATATCCAACTAGGAGAAGGAAAACTCTAATATAATACCAGCGGTTTGACAACAAACATTCAACGCTGTTGATTGGTTCTTCTTTTTGGGTAAATGTTGTTCTTGTTTGGAGAATGGGATTGACTCGATGCAACGCCTTTCTCCACTTTAAGAATATCACACACAGGCATGGCTTGATATTGTAAGAACAACTGAATGTAGCCAAAAACGACATTCTTATCCGATGAAGGCTTGCCAGAGTTTTTCAAACTTAAAGAGCTATATCTTTTCAAAGCCATATCTGTTCACTGAAGTCTGACAATGATATCTTGTGAACAGTGATGGCATCCTACCAGTTTGATCAAACCAATTCGTAAAATTATAAAAGCTTAGCAAACTGGTTGTTAGATTATCCAAAAATAATCTGATATATTAATAGCCAATATATTAAATTATCCCATTTAAAGTGTCATCTGCTCAAAACATGGCTAAGTCTTACAATGATATCATGTGACTGTCATACTCGACAACAAGGTGGAAGCTGTCATGGATATGATGAAAATTGGATGAAATCTAATCAGATGCAAAATATACTATCTGGAAAAAATTTGATTTTTTGTTTTTCAGTAAACCAACATCATCAACTCTTGACCAGAAAAAAAGCAAAACATTGTTAATTTTGTTATTTCCTTATATGGAAACATTCAGCATTCATTGACTGAACAACCAGTTGAAATCAGTTGAAATTTATAAAATTTTTCAGGAAAATAAGTTTCTCAAGTTCACTAACTTATTGCTCTTTTCAGTATTAATGAGTCTTACTTCTTTTCTAATTTTTCATTTGAGTTACTGTGGAATGTTTTTGGTCATTATTTTTTCATCAACTTACATATGCTATCCATTTTAGCTGTTGCTGCTGTTGAAAGTCTTCAAGTGATGCACTTTCTGTTATTTAGTATAGTTCTTTGTGTTTCTGTAGTGCCAGTTGACAAGGTTCAAAGAAGGATGATCCTCTCTAAAACCTACAGGGTTCACTCTCTTAAAGGCATTTTTAATTGGATATGTAGGTCACGAAATAATAGTTTACACTGAGAAATTGGAGAGCTGAAAAAAATTGTTAATCCTACATTGACTTTCAAAAAAAAAAAAATTCTTACAACGCAAGATATTTTTGATTATTGTAGAGAGGCCACTTGTGGTTTATACTGTAACTATGTTGAGCCGGGCTTAGATAGAGTTTCTGGGAGAGAGTACATAATCTGTCATCATCAGCTGTTTGGACAATATCAGTAAATGATGGTATTGCTGACTTGTAACTTTGTGCTATCATAACCATATGTGGGTTCTGAACAGTTCCATTTGCCCAATTTTCACTCCCGAGACTTGAGACAACCCTGATATGATTTACAGGCACTTTCCAAATGTTCCGCATGCCAGAATTGCCTCACCAGATCTGATATCATCAAGAAGTTAACTTCCTGACAAATTGACCATAGTGAGATTTGAACCCAGGTCTTAAGGTCAGAAAGCTTACATACATAGATGCACATAAACACACACATGCTTCTATATATATTGAGACTTTTATCATAGAGTCTCAGTTACAGTGGACTGGTCATGTCTTGAGAATGTCTGATGACAGGATACCCAAGATCCTAATGTACAGCCAGTTAGATCAGGGCTATAAGAATGTAGGATGTCCATGGCTAGGATACAAAGACAAGCTGAAAAGCAACTTGTCAGCAGTCAATATACCACATAACACCCTTGAGCGCTTAGCCTTGGAGCAGGTATAATGGAGTTCAATGTGTTCTAGTGGACTCAGCAATTTTCAATCTGCTTGTCTGAATCATTTTCAAGAAGCAAGAGTAAGATCTAAAAGGTCAGCCAGTCTAACAGTGATGTCATCTCACAATCCTCACACTTGCTCCATATGTGGCCTCCTTTATAAATCACTAGCAGGTCTTAAATGCCATTTAAGATTTTCACACAAAATTTCATAACTGAATCAATAAGCTGTCAGATCCTCATATGTCGAAACCAACAGGAGAGTCCATTATATATGTAATCCATTATATATATATATATATATATATATATATATATATATATATATATATATATATATATATGTGGGGCAGCAGATCATTATTTAAACATATATTGTTAAATATAACAGACAAAAAATATTGTATATTATGTTTGATCATGAGCCGTTCTAAGCTTCATATAGCGGCTTTAGTTTTGAGAGAAAATAAAGACAAAAACTTATGAATTTATGGCCTGCATCAGCTATTCTGCAACCATTATCATCTTGTAGCAAACTTCTGTGTAAAGGTAACATAATGTCATCTTTGATGGTGAACATCTCTGTTGTAATGTCTATATAACCACTCTGATGATGGTTCATGTGAGTCAGAAGCTTAAATCGAGGAAGAGTATAATAAAAAATATCCAAATGTTGGACAGTTTTTGTCTTTATTTTCTCCTGATGCTAAAACCACTATACAAAGCTTAGAACAGCTCATGATCAAACATAATATACATTTGTTGTCTGTTATATTTAACAATATGTGTTTGAATATATATGTATATATATATTTATATATATTTGCAAGGGGATGTATTCATGTGCAAGAAAGTTAAACAAAGCGGCTTAAAAAATGAAAGTAAAATTTCTGCCAAAACAAATGAAAGACAGAAACAAAGAGATAGAGAAACATGTGACACAAATGTATGTGGTTGGGTAAATAAAGCCGAAGGATAGATGGGAAATATGGTTAGAAATATGCAGGCAAAAAAATAAAATAGTGAAATAGTTGGAAATAATAACTCTCTAGTTTATTCCAAACATATGCCAGACCAGGTCCTGAATAAGAATCACACAGTACACTGATTGAACAAAATCCAGCAAAACCCAGTTAAAAAAAAAACTTAGATATTACAACATAGAAAAGAACACTGACAACACTGAAAATGGATAGAGCTATATGAGAAAACATGTAAATAGGTTAAATAGATCAGATGGTGAAATGGATAAAGGAACATTTTATTTTACTTAGGAGGGTTTGCCTGCCTTAAATATCAAAAGTGAAGCTAAATGTGTTGACAACGTTTCTACCGTCAATGGCAAACAAATTCATTGGAAACCCCAAAGGAAATAATTTACAAGCAATTAGGAACAATTTGCATCAGTGACAATAGCTTAGAACTATTTATGACTCAAACCAGCAACAGCTCAAACCATACACCAGTCTTGAGGCCAGACTAATAAACAAAACGGTTACCTCAGTAATTTGGTTTTATGTTATATAGAGTCTACATCGTATATCTCAAAAAGTCTCACATGACCTTATTGTCTTAAAATATTTTGACTCAGGAGGCAGCCATTTTTCTTTTTTTTCCTACTGTCAGTGGCAAACAAATTCATTGGAAACACCAAAGGAAAAAATTCACAAGCAATTAGAAACAATTTACATTAGTGACAATTATGTGAGTGTCACAGATGTTAGACGTGGAGCCTCCATCGATGAGTTTGGTTTGCATCCTCTCTCCTATCGTCATAGTGCCGGCCGCTTTCCATGGCATGCAGCCATTAATGACATCATCAAAAGAGGTTTGGATGCAGCTGGGTTCCCTTCCCAAATCGAACCCTTAGGCCTCGACTGCGGTGATGGAAAGCGGTCGGATGGCATTAACATTTTCCCTTTTAAAATGGGGAAGTCATTGATTTGGGATGCGACCTGTATGGATACATTTTTGGCCGGTGATTTGATCAGGTCCGCGGTTGAGCCAGGATCCGTTGCTCGGGACGCAGAGATGAAAAAAATAGTTAAATATTCTTCTTTTGCTGATAGATTTTTTTTTTTTACTCCTGTGGCAGTGGATACTTCCGGGGTTATTGGCCCTCATTCGATGGTGTTCCTTCAGAGGATTGGCATTATTACGTCTCGATTAAGGGACGAGCCTTGCAAAATGGCGTGTCTCTTGCAGTGTGTCTCACTGGCGATGGTTCGAGGTAATGCTTTCTCCATCATTGCAGCTGGCAGAGGATAGAAAAAAATTGTTTATAGTTACGTTGTTCTGGAATTGTCATCAATGGTCAACTGAACTTGTTTTGTTTCAATAAATTTTCATGATATTGTTGTATATGTTAGAACTATATCTTATATCTCAAAAAATCTCACATAACCTTATTGTCTTTAAATATTTTAACTCCAGAGGCAGCCATTTTTCATTCTGGATATTTTGGGTGCAAGGTATATGTGAACTCTTGGAATCAGTAAGTCTTAGTTAAGTCTGAGCTTAGAACTACATCTAAGTCAGACCAGCAACAACAGCTCAAACCATTCACCAGTCATAAGGCAAGACTAAGAAACAAAATGGTCTTCATAGTAATTTGTTTCATGTTATATAGCATCTACTTTGAATATCTGGAAAAGTCTCATGTGACCTTATTGCCTTTAAATATTTTGACTCAGGAGTCAATCATTTTCCTTTCTGGATATTTTACGTGCAAGGTGTATGTGAACATTTTGAGTCAGTAAGTGATTTTGTCTTTTAATCTTTTTCAGTGTGGGTTGATATTATGTCTTTTACCTGAGATTGGACACTGACTACAACTGCTCGCAGGAAATAGGCAACTTCAGTCACTAAGAAATCTCAAGACATTTACCAAGCTTGGTTTTGTCTGGTATATGGCTAAATAAAATGGAAGGCAACAGGTAGATTGTCTGGCTACAATCTTCTAAGTTGGATACTCTGACAAAAGAAAATCAGTATTTAGTCTAATAGCTTTCAATAGGGCTTGAACCTAGAGCAATCATAAGATATTTCCTAAGCTTGACTTAGCTTGAAATACGGATAAATAAAGGAGAAGGAAACAAGTGAATGTTATTGCTACAGTATTCTAAGTGGAATAGTCTGATTTACTAGAAAATCAGCATTCAGGATTATGGCTTTTGGCAGGAATTGAACACTGACATCAGATACCAGCAGGAAATACTTCAGTCACTAAACAGTCCCAAAACTTTTCTTAAACCTGGCTTTGTGTAGAGCAGGACTATATAAAGTTGAAAGCAACAGCTAGATTGTATAGCTACACTTTTCTAAGATGGATGGTCTGACAATGGAAAATTGGCATTTAGAATCATGATGTTTAGCAGGACTTTGAACACTGACATCACATGCCAACAGGAAAACCCCCACCAATTTCGGCCATTAAACAATTCTAAAACTTTTCTTAAGCTTGACTTTGTTTGACATAGGCCTAAAGCAGGTATTGTACTAATCTATGCTTACCTTGAAAATCAATATTTAACATTATTTTACCACAGGTGCTAAAATAGAATACACAACTACTACACTCACCAAACAGACCCTTAATACACTGTGTATGAGGTCTATCTGGAAAGAATCTAGCTACTCAATATTCAAGAGAGAGAGAAGCAGCCTGCTTAGGGCAGTAGAGACTTAGTCCTTGTCAGTGTACATCCCTCGATACCTTACATATATTTCAGCATCCTTTCAAAGGAGACTGCAGAATCTTCTTTCAGGATCACCATCTGTTGTCACATTGTTTTCCTTTATTGCATCCAACAAGCAGGGCAACTTAAAATAAAACATATGGGCGTTCAAAAGTAGATGTTTTAAAAATTGGGGTGAGACTTGTCAAATATTTCTCATTCTGTCCATCTTTCCTGACCCTCACATAAAATTAATTACTTTTTTTTTGTTTTTAAGTAATGTTATTTGACTGTAAACTCATTTTTTTTTTATCTTAAAAATACTTTTTTTTATGGCTTGAACTTGCTTTCTGGTTTGAAACCTGCAGATTTTTTTTCCCCTGCGTATAAGACGTGTATATAAATATTCTAAAAGCTAGTGTTTTTAAAAATGTAAAATTAACTTTTTGCTGATTTATTTTGAAATTTAATAGTAGTAACGATTTTTCGATGGATGTGTGGCTTGTTTCATGAATAGTGACTCAGGAGAGCAGAGTTCAAATTCCAGTCACATGCATTTCAATTAAATAACCTTAGAAAAGATATGAATCAGTCTCTTTTCCCTCCAGCTGTGGATAAATAGCAATACAGACGAAGCCCTATAACCTTGGTTGGCAACCAGTCTAGGAGAAGGAAAACTCTAAATTGAAATTAGCCTGAAGAGGGTTGGGCTCTCTCAGGTTATTTTACCTGAAACAAACCACTGCTAGTATGGCCGCAGTACATGTGGTACCCCTGTGATCCTAATTGGTTATTGGTTGGTTGATTTTTTTTAGTGGTACATCAACCTCTATGGGTTACTTAATGCTAGAGTCTAAATATTTTTAACACAATTTTATGGCTTCAACTGCAGATAAAATGTATTGCTGGATTTTTTACTATAAAAAATATATTCCTGCACATTCATAGTGTTTTGTTTTTGTCTGGGGGTTAACTATTTGCCCATAGCTTGGTCCTTAACAGATGCTACCACCCTGGATCAGGTTGGACCTGGGAAAAACTGAAATTTAGAGGTGGTTCCACACTCTTTGGAGCCTCCAATCTCCCAATCAGAGGGCTTGCTGACTTGGTTATGAGAGTTGTGATTGTTAATGATTTCTGACAATTGACATCGCTCAACTTCGTAACACTCACAGATTGAGGCAAAGAGGACAAATTTAACTTTTTGTTTTGTCCTTACTTTCAGTAAAAGGCATTTTGACAATTCTTTTAAGCCAAAAGACATTCTGTTGCAAAGACAACACATAGACTTCATTCAAAGATTTCGCGGCTTCTTCAGAGTTTTATCATAAAGGCATAAATAACCTATTAACTCAATGACAGAAATGTATAGATGTTCAGGTTTCCTATTTTGACTGATTTAAACACTGTTTAAATACATTAATTCTGGAATAAAAGTTGATTCTAAAATTGGGCATTATTTTCTGAACAATCTAATAAAAACAACAACTTTGGTATCTGGCTGTTTTACTCTGAAAGAAGAGTATTTCCAGTGTTTGATGCAACCTATCAGTGTCTTCTTAGAAATTCCTAATGTTTTTGACACAAATTGTGCACACCACACATAAATATCTCCTTCTTCTTGTAGAGCTGAATGGCTGACTTGGTGGTGATAAAACAGATCACTTGTTCAATATTGAGAGCTATACACAGGCTGAAAAAGCTTGTTTTTTTTTATCCCCAAAAGATGGCTCTGACAGGTTGTTAGGTAGTTCACCTGACCTGTATCTAGACAAGCGTCTTGGAGCTATTGTGATGGATCCTGTCAAAAATGCCTACTTGTATTTACTCCAAAAAACACTAGAATTCCATATTTGGGAGGAATTCAAAATTAAACAAAAAGCCTTTTGAAATCTCTTGATCATTTTAAATGAGTTTAGATTACATGAGAGCTTCTGCTGGGGACTCCATTAAAAAAGTGTTGCTACTCTATTGATCTTACATTGCTTTCAAAAAAGTTAGTTTTTGCCAAAAGGTACATTTCATATCTTATCACTTGCAGATGAATTTTGTAACTGGGAGGAATTGCTTTGACATAATACATAATTTCTTTTTTATGCTGTGTCTCTTTGGGTGATCATGACTCTCCAAAACACATTGTGCCAAACAGCTCTTAGCCACATCAGATTCTTTGCCATCCCTTTCTGTCTCCACTCTGCCACCCATTCACAAACTACATCTACATCCTGGGTAAGACGATCCGATAAACAAGGCTTCTGATCAGGAGGTTTTGAGGAGTAAGGAACTACCTCTGAATTGCTGGTATTCCCAGGTCTACCCTGGTAGCACCTGTTAGGGTCCCAGGTATGGGCAAATAGTTAACCCCGCAAACTGGGTTCAAAGCACTATGAAAGTGTAAAAATAGGTTTTAATACCAGCAATACGTTTTTTTGTAAAACATAGCAATGAAGCTTTGAAGGAAAAATTATCAGCAATATAATATATATATATATATATATATATATATATATATACACACACACACACACACATAGTTATTTAGCAAACTCAGTTGCTATTCAGGACATGGAGAACTGTACTATGACTACTACTATGCAGAGAGATATGTGAAACATGACATTAGTATTTCTTTCATTTTAATTTTTGTTGCATTTTTCATAAATCCCAGGGTGATCATCCTATAGTCCTTAGTCAATAGGAAGGATTATCCAGTGATCTTAATAATGTTTTTCTTAAGTACTGCATGGTCAGTCATTATCAATTTTGTTCTACAATAAAGAGAAGAGATTATAAAACAGTGCATGGAGAAGAAAGAATATAAATTCATTAATATCATCTATAAATGTGTGTACACAAATAAGAAAAAAAATAACACCTATAATGGCCTGCATAACATAAGATATATTTTGTTTTGTTTACTCAACCAAATACAAAGTTTATTTTTAAGACACAGGAATTCAAAATATAACAGGAGACAGTATTACAAGGTAAAAAAAAAAAAGAAGCAAAAAAACCAAACGTGTCACTTTAATGGTAGATGTTAAAGTAGTTTCTCAGAAGAAATACAAGAGAATGCAGTGGATTTAATTGAAAAAAAAAATGAAGTTATTTTTGCAGAAAAACTAAACGCATCTCAGTACTTCTTTGAAATTTGTATTTTTTTTTTTGTCATCAAAAAACCCATAAGACTGAGAAAGCTTACTTAGAAAGTTCTAACTCTAAGATCAGGTATGTTTTTATTTATTTTCTAATGACTGTAGGAAGGCTGTTCACCCCTGCTGAGAATTTTTTTGTTTTTTCCAATGTAATTACCATATTCACATACAATGCAATCTGATGCATAATGCAACTCTAATTTTTGTAGGCAAAACCATAAATATATTGTAGTTTTATGTGCAATTTAATGTATATTGCAACCCGTGAGCTTGTTTTTTTTTTTTCTATGTACAAAGCGTGAATATATTTTACTTAATGCATAATACAATCCCAACTTTACGATGCACAATAAAGTGGGAAATAATCAGATTTCACATTGAATAAATTTCTGATCCTTTTAGTTTAGGTTTATCATTCTTTTTTCACTTCTTTTAGGAAATGGTTTCATGTCTTAAATTACCT